>CM077168.1:35950641-36043141 GCA_039654105.1 Coreius guichenoti | reverse complement strand
AGGTCAAGGAATCTCAGTTAGTCAGTTATGCTTTTGCTTTGATCCCTTTCAAAATGCATATCTTTCCATCCCACTTTTTCATGCACTCAAAGTTGTTCTCTGAGAAGAACCATAACCATGAAATCCACATGTCTATAAATGTATGCATTTTCCCCAAGGCTCACTGTGTGGGTGGTGTCAGGTGGATGGGAGAAGTGGGATGGTCCTGAGAAGAGTCTCTCCATCTCGTTGGAGTCGGTGCAGCTCTTTGCAGTGTGGGTTCCTCCATTCCCATCTGGGCTAAACCTGTGGGGGCCGTTGAGGGCCAAAGCCCCCTGTGAGGAGGAGGACTCTAGCACGACACCTGCTGGGTTACGGCCTGCCTGACGGGTGGCCTGCACGGTTTTACACATCTTCAACCTGCAAAGACAGAACAATTCAACTCTGCATCCAAAGAAACATGTTGACTTGAAAAATAAATTGATTTAAAATAAAACTCTTTTGATGCCCACAGCAACTGCATTCACTATAAACGATACCGGTGGCATACGCACATAGACAGGCATTGATTTCCTCACCTGCCCCTGTAGCTGAACATGAGGAAAAGGACACAGAAAATGATGCATGTGACTCCAATGTGGATTCCGATGATGATGCCTGTGGTGGAGCTTTTATTCTGTTCGTCTTTTACACAGTCACAAGGGGTATTTAGCACTGCAGGAAGAGAACACACACATACACATGGTCAATGTGAGGGAGCTATTATGCTTGCATGTGTGGGAGTGAACAGGTGTGTTGCATTAGGCACCTGATTTCTCCACTGCCTCCTTGAGCGACACAAAGCGCAGGGTGGCATTGCCCTCTCCATGCTGGTTAAAAGCCAGAATCTTAATTTCATACACAAAAGAGGGATCTGTCGAGAAAGGGGGGTAAAAAAGTTTTGGAACACTCAAACAAATGATTAACAAAATGATTAACTGACTGACTGATGTTATGATTAAAAAAAAAAATACAAAATGAATTGTGCTTGGTTGTAAAGAAAACTACAGGTGTTATTGCGGTTCAATAATAAAAACAACAACGACTGACATGGTATACTTTTTTTTTTTAAATATAAGTATTAATTGTGTTTCATTGTAAAGTAAACCACTGGCTTTTAACAGGCTAAATGTAAATAGTTCATAAATCCATTTATACATTAACTGTCCCATTGTTAACAGCGCAACAAAAAATACCTAAGATATATAACATAAGATTTTTTTCTTTGTTTGTTTTACATATTATTTACAAAGAAATACGTTCTGCTCGTATTTCATGAATAAAGCCCACCGTGGCCAGACTCACCCAGCTGAGTGATGTTGTACTGGGTCACATTACGTGGGAAGGTGAGGGGTCCTGTGAAGAGGGGGACGGGGACCTTACGGTAGTAGAGATTGAATCCTTCCTGCTGGCCCATTTTAGTGGAGGGCTCCCACTTGGCCTGAACCACAGTCAAATTAATCACCCTCGTGAACAAGGCTGGTGGTGCAGGGACTGTAGGAATTGCGAACACAGAAGATCAAGAGGAATGTATTTTCACAGAAAATACAACAGGTGGAAACTTTACCCTGAACGACCTTGAATTAAAGCCTACGCTGAGTCAAAAACACCTCTGAGGGAAATGCTTTATTGTTAAGAAGTTTCAAGAGAATGTGTTTTTTTTTTTTTTCTTTTAATAACTGGCAATTATATAGTTATAAAGAACAAAAAACAAAAGCAACCTTGTGTGTGATTGTTTAAATATATTTTTATACCTTCTCCCAGAGTGCTCTCCACAGCCGTCTCAGAGGCTTTACTGGCTCCGCGGGACGTGTAAGCCTTCACATAGAAGCTGTAGCTGGTCGAAGGCTCCAGATCTCCGATTACCTGCTGCAGGGTCATTTTACTCACAGCCTCCTGGTACTCCATTTCCACTGGGTCTGAATGTAAAGTGTGAAGGTTGAACGAAGGAAAGAGAGAGACCATGAAATACCATTATTAAACACTGAAAAATTGTTTGAGAGAGAAAAACAAATGGAGAAAGATGGAGCAAGAGAGTGAAATCATTGGCATGAGAGTAAGGATTAACCCTGACAATTGCCCACCTCTTAGTGATGGCAGCTCTCTTAGTCACATTTATGGCTGCAGTAAATGTTATATTTCCCTATTATTTATTCATGCTAAATTGCTGTAAGTGATCATATACATTATAAATGGCTCGGACTCCCAACATATCCCACAGCGCTGTAAGGCAATGAGGCTGCAGCGGATGGAAGATGCTATAGACATGTGGCTAATAATCATGGTAACACCACAGTGAGGAGAGAGAGTGAGAGAAAGAGAAAGCTCATCAGAGGACATTTAAGAGCACTTCAGCATTGGTCTCAGATCAACTGTTCAGCTGTATTTGCTCCAGCACAGACAAACATCAACATGCAACTTTAAAGATTCCCAGGAGAGAGGGATTGATATCTGAATACACACACATCATGCTGAGCTTTCAGAAAAAAAGCTCTCTTATTCTTGACCACCAAGTACTTTTACGTGCATTTTAGAATTTTGATTTCAGTCAGACTAAAACAAGTAATTTGTCTTTTCAAAATTTCACATAAATGCTTTAGAACCAGTCTTGGTTTGAAGTTGGACTAACAGACATAGATAATGCCGTTGTAGCTCGGCTTCATCAAGGCCTTGGCCTTGTGCTCTTGCTCTGAAAGACGGTTGCGTCCATTGTGGGAGAGACTAAAAAAGGCTCCGCAGTCATTACACAGCACAAGAGTGGCCTCTTGAGGCAAAATAAAAACTATCATGCCTTGTGGTGTTTGTTTTGACATAAGACGCTACACTCTGCACTGAGCGAAACCAGATGCTGATGTGCAACTTTGACAAAGAAAATGTATGTACACTACAGAACATGTTGTCAATTTGTTGACTAGATGCTGCATTAGTAGAGAACAGCAGTATGTTTGCTGACAAGGCTGAGGGGACATTATCATTAGCAGTATCTCAAGTTTCAGTTTATTTTCGCAATGCGCTCCAGTTCATGGAGACCAAGATGGCAGAAAGTGCATCCTGTGTGTTTTCTTTTTTACAAATCACAACAGTTTGTTGTTATTGTGAGTGTACACAAATATATTTATACAGTTTAAATTTATACAAATAAAACCTGTTACAGTTTGGAATGAACTCATCTGTATGACCAAACATTACAAAGATGCAAGTGATCGCGCCGACGTCTCCATTTCATGCAGTAATCTCGCTAACAATTTAGCTTCCACACTCCACACAAATACATGAATATGCATATATAAAGCTCACATTTATCTAGGTTAACTTTAGAGCAAGTGGCCATGTAAAATGCCTACTATTTAAACAGCTGTTTACATATTACACCTGCGCTTTGCTAGAATCACCCTCGGTGATTTGATTCTGGAATCAGGTCTGGCCTTATAGTGTTGATATTTAAAGATGGCCAGGGAGTCAGTGCCATTAAGTAAGATTAATAAATGCTGTAGAAGTATTGTTCATTGTTAGTTCATGTTAAAAATTAACTTCGGTCAATATTAATGCACTATAGTAACTAACATCAATGAAAAATTGTTTTTACAAATACTAATAAACGCTGTAAAAAAAACACTTCATATTGTTCATTAAAGCTAATTAATTTGGCCTGTAATGTTTTAATTAATATAGAGTATATTAATATTTATATATCATTTAAAAGTTCAATACATTTTCATGCATTAATACAGTTTATTTTTGTCGTAAAGTTCAGCACTATTTTACTTTGAGAGTTATGTTTTGATTCAGAATAATTTTTTAAAAAACTATCAGTTAATTAATCGGTTATCGGCAGGTACTGCCCAACTTAGTTATCAGTATCTGTAAAATCCAATATCGGTCGACCTCTACTTTAAATAAAGTATTGATTTATTGGGGAGCATTTTACATTCAATTTTGGAGAAGAGCTGAGTAAATTAGATTTGATTTTGCGTGCTTGTGTGTGTGTTTAGGTTTATAATCAGTTTTCCTACCAGCAGTCTTGCGGATATGGAGCACATATCCAATTATGTCCTGAGTGTTTTGGGTGGGCTCTTTCCAGGACACCTGAATGGAAGTTGGAGAAAGGGTGTCTGCACATACACCCGTGGGCACACCCGGCAACCCATCAGCCCACAGCACGGTCAGACGAGCACTGGCCTGTGTGGAGCCTGCACTGTTCTCTGCAATACACTGATATATGGCCTCATCCTCCTGGGTTACTCCATAGATGGTCAGAGTACTAGCAGAAGAGAAGAGAAGAGGAAGGAAGGAAGGAAGGAAGGAAGGAAGGAAGAAAGGAGAGAGAGAATTTGAATTTTAAATACTCTTTTATTACAACTTTTACACATTTTACAAAATCATCTCACAAAAAATAATTAAATAAATGGAAAAAAAAAATAAATAAAAGAACAAAATTACAAAAGAATGCATGAAAAACAATTCATCTTCAACCACAGAACACAATGCTCCTTTGCTACACCATTTTAGTTCAAAAGACAAAGTATCATCCATAGATTTATACAAATTAAAATCAATCAACACTCTAGACTTTACAAGAGTTGAAAACAAAACAGTAACATTATGTCCCGCCTTTGTTCAATTTCCTACTTGAGTAGATAGCTAGTTTAGCTTGACCCAAGATAAAATTCACTAATTGACAATCAACTCTTCTTTTCTGCACATATTTAACACCCAAAACAAATATTTCCATGGAAAATTTTTCATTAAAAACATCAAAAAGATTTCTTAATACATTAAATAAGGGCTTTAATCTAGAGAACTCCATAAATGCATGAAAAATGGTTTCTCTTTTAAAACAAAAAGGACATTCAGAGCTAACCTCAGGATTTAAAACAGTAATAAAAGCATTGACAGCTATTGCCCCATGGAGAACCCTCCACTGTATATCCCCTACTCTTTGTTAACGGTGGCTTATACAAAATCCTTCATTCAGGCTTAACATTCTCATCCAGTTTTAAGAAAGATCGCCACGGTGTGTCCATTTTGTTATCTAAAATCTTCTTGTTAAAGACCAAAACACAAGCTTTGTACAAGATTTTCCCTGTAACTGAAAAGAAATCTAAACACAAAGACTTCCCAGTTTTTAAAAACAGACCCGTACAATCCTCTAGTTTGGGAGACAAATGTATATCCGGAAAAGGGTCTTTCGCATTAGGAGTCTCTACTCCTGTACAATAGTCCGTTAATAATTGTCTGTCTTCATTTGTGAGAGCAGACTGCCACTTTGTCATCAGCTGAGCAACTATACGGGTTGAAAACATTCCCAAATGTGAAGCTACCTTCTCAATGTTCATAAAATTAGGTCCAGCCATATTTAACAGAAGACCCAAGGTAGTGATCTTGGATTTGCAAAGGATATCATCTAGTCCATTAAAAGCGCGTTCAACAGCAGAAATATCTAAACGGGTGTATTATGGGTTCATTTAGCAACCAGAAGAGTGATTTCTTACACGATGTCCTTTGTTGATTAAAAAGACCCCATACTTTAAAAAGATTGCGATAAAAAAATTGGCATATTGAAAGTATCCAGTCTTAGGGGGTCTAAAAAGAAGAGAGATTTGTCCATCTGTAGGCCTCCCAGACTCCGTAAAATAGCACATGCAGCCACTTTCCAACAAAAGTCACTTGACCCCGAAAGAAGCCTTTGAATAAATTGTAAGCGGAAAGTTGCTGGTCTGCTTTGCAAGTTTATCAGTCCCTGTCCACCTTCTTCTTTAGACAAAAACAAAATGCTCTTAGTAATCCAGTGCATTTTATCCCAGAAAAAGTCCACCAGTAAGGCTTGCATTTCATTCATCAGTTTTAAAGGAGATCAGCTTATGCCAGAGAGAGGATGCAATTAAATTATTAATAATTAAAATACGCCCTTTATAGGACATGTTTGGGGCTAGTCATTTCCATTTGGCTAAACGACCTTTAACTTTTTCAATAATCCCTTCCCAATTTTTCAATACAGTTGTCTCGTCTCCTAAAAAGACCCCCAAATATTTAAAACCCCCTTTATTCCAAATTAAACCATCAGGAATGCTTAGCTCTTCTCTCTTCCACTTTCCACATATAAAAGCTTCACTTTTGTTCCAGTTTATTTTAGCAGAAGATATATCTTTAAAATCTTCAAGTATTTTCGTTAAAATCTCTATATCTTTTTGACTACTGACCATTACAATCACATCATCAGCATAAGCTGATAAATGAATGTTACTGTTAGAGCCAGGTATATGTAACCCATTCAAATTTATTCTTATCTGCTGCAATAATGGTTCTATGGCTAATGAATAAAGCATTCCTGACAATGCACATCCTTGCCTTACACCTCTACCAACCTTGAAAGGAGTGCATAAGCCACTGTTCACTTTCAGCAAACTCTCAACATCAGTATACAGCATCTTAATCATATCCACAAAATCTTGGCAGAATCCAAAAGCTGTTAAAGTTTTCTAGAGGTAATTATGTTCAACTCTATCAAACGCCTTCTCTTGATCCAGAGAAAGCAACACACAATCTAAATTAAACAACTTGGAGACCTCTAGAATATCCCGCACTAAAGAAATATTATCAAAAATGGACCTACCAGGTATGCAATAGCTCTGGTCCGGATGAATAACTTGCTCCATTACTTCTGGCATCCTATTTGCCAAAGTTTTTGAGAGCAGTTTGTAATCTGTACAAAGCAGCGACACAGGGCGGCAGTTCTTAATATCCGTCAGATCTCCTTTTTTCGGGAGGAGTGTAAGAACTGCTCTATGGCAGCCGCCCTCCAGCCAAGCTTTCACTGAGCACCGAGAGCAAATCTTCCCCCAATACTGTCCAGAAAGACAGAAAGTCAACTGGGAGACCATCGATGCCGGGAGCATTCCCGGACTCCATGCCCTGAAAGGCCTTGTACAACTCTTCGAGGCTTACTGAGTTCTGTGTTGGCATCCTCAGACACCTGTGCCAAGCTTTCAAAAAAGACATTGTCAATGTCAGGCTCTGCAACACATTCACAGCTGTACAGCTTTTCATAAAAACAAACTGCTCTCTTTCTAATATCAATGGGGTCAGATAACAACATACCAGATTCAGAGCGCAGTGCATGAATTAATCTTTTCTGTCCATTCTTTTTTTTTTTTTTAAATTAAAGAAAAATTTAGTTGGAGCATCCATTTGGTCAATATTCTGAAAACGGGACCGAACCAGAGCTCCTTGCACCTTAACCTCTAAAACTGTTTAATTTGCACCCTTACCAAAATCCCACCACTGCTTCAATGACTGGAAAGAGTTCTTTGTGGCTCTAAAAGTTTCCCAAAAATATTTAAAAGTGTCCTTAAAATTTGGGATGGCATTTAACAGCGAACTGTTAAAATGCCAATAAGCACTATTTGGTCTTGTAGAGCTCAAAATAAAAGAACACCACACCATACTATGGTCAGAGAAACTAACTGGAACAATAGAACATTTGCTAAAAATACCACATTGATGTTTGAAACCATAAAATCTATCCAATTACACTCGCCGCGTGAGTGTATTCAAACCTCGCGAATCCGGGACCGCCATGCTTCCCCAAATACAGGTAGCACACGGCCCGGATTAACGCACCGCAAAACTGTTATTAGCAACTAAAACAAAAACAAAGAGAGAAAAAAAAAAGAGAGAGAGAAAAAAGAAAAGACAGAAAAATAACAGAGGGTGAAATATTAGTTCTAGGCACAGCAGCCACGGAAAAATCACTCACACTCAAACAACGTTCAATACTCACCACGCGCTCTCCACACTCGCTCAGCAGACGCTCACGCATGCGCACGAGAGAGAGACTTGACTTTTGACAATCCTTTAATTACAATTTTTCTTAACTACTTAATTTCATAAAATCTGCATGAAATATCCACCATTACATAAAACAAAAATAAAATAAATTAAAAATGAATTAAATTAAAAACAGGCCAAAATACTGTTCAATCTTTGTTTACAAAAAACAAACCAATTAGATATACATTTGTAGAGAACCATCAATGTCAATTTCACATAAACAGTTTTCCACTCCCCAAGTATACTTAAAGGTCTCCATGTCTTTAACCAATTGAAAATAAGCATATTCCACCTTTATCCTTGATTTTATTAGACATTTTAAAATTTACACTGCATCAGTTAACCCCATACCATTTAGTTTACTTTTGCAAGACAGCCATACTGCCATTTTATCCTGCCCAAACACATGGATCTGCTTTCTATTTTTATTATACTTGGGTCCATAAATAAAAAGTATAGGTGAGAACACTTCTCCCAAAATTCTACACCATTCTTCTAATTGAAATAGCAAAGCTTCCAGTCTATCACAGTGAAAAAATACATGCAAAACACAAAAAGGACACCCCTCCCCTACCTGTGGATCAAGGTGTGCTCTGTGTCTGTTTGTAGCTATTAAACCATGCACAATTCTCCACTGAAGGTCCCTGGACCTTTTCTCAATGGAAGCCTTGTACAAGGTCCTCCAGCTACCTTTAGGGGAAGTCCCTGATCCAAAACTCTCCTGCCACTTAGATTCTTTTAGTCCTTCTAAAGAGTTCATATGTGAGACTTTGACACGTGACATACAGTGCTTTTTTCCCAGTTCCACTGAAAAGTTCTAGTTCAGGAGTCCTGAAGGTAAGCAAAGCCCCTTCCCTTTCTTGAAAAGCATCAAAAGCAGGCGCAATTTTTAACACTGGGAAAAAGACCTCTATGTCTTCATTTGATGTTTCCAAACCATGTTTAAAATCCATAGGTAAACATTCAAGAAGATCGTTCAACAGTCTCTGTGTCAAACGAATTGACCTGACACCCATCTTAGCGGCCAGCATCTCAGCAGACATCCATTCATTTGTTGTTATTAAATGTCCAATCTTTGTAATTCCAGCATTCCTTAAAACAGTCCTCATTGACGCCGACTTCAAAATCTCTAAGTCCACAACCGGATTATGCAACAGGGGTTCTTCTCTCATCCAAAGACCGTGCACATCCTTGAGACTCCTTGATATACTTAAACTTTTCCAAGCTTTCAGCATAGACCGATAGAAAGGTATCAATCCAGACAAATCAACTCCTTGAGTGTCCATAAGAAAAAGATGTCGGTCCAGTCCCATATGGCCTGCTTCTCTTAGAAGGGAACAAGCTACTCCAGCCCAGTTTAAATCTTTTCCATAAAGTAGTCTTTTTGTTGTCTGGACTCTGGAGTCTAAAAGTCTTTATCCTGCTTTTAATGTCCACCAATCCTTGGCCTCCTCCTTGTCTGGGCAGATATAACACAGGAGCTCTTAGCCAGTGCTGACCAGACCAAAAGAAGTTCACTAGACGTTTTGAACACTTTCCACCAATTCCTCAGGGGGTTCTAAGACAGTCATTTTATGCCATAAGGATGAGGCTACAAGGTTCTTGCAGACCAATACTCTTTCCCTGTACGATAGCTGGGGGAGCAGCCAATGCCAGCGAGACAACCGAGCACACACCTTTTCCAACAGGCCCTCCAAATTCTGTCTCTTATAATCCTCTCTTCCTAAAAAAACCCCCCAAATACTTTAGTCCAGACCTGTCCCACTGTAATCAACCTGGAAGACTCTGACTATTATAATCCAAACCACACCACAGTGCGTCACTTTTATCCCAGTTTACTTTGGCAGAGGAAGCTTTCCTGAAAACCTGAACATCATATTCATTTCTTAAAACCACAGTGATATCATCAGCATACGCTGAGATTGTTACACAATCATTAAAATCTGGAACATTTGTCTGTAAACCCGTTAGCTTTTTTCTTAGTTTACATAGGAGAGGTTCAATGACCAAACTATACAGTTGACCTGAGAGTGGGCATCCCTGTCTTATGCCCCTCTGTACTTTAACAGGAACACTCAGTCCACCCGCCATCTTTATCATACATGTGGCATTATTGTACAACAATTGAATCATTGCAACAAATTTTTCTCCAAAACCAAAAGCCTTTAAAACTCTGAAAAAAACTGGTCATCAACTCGATCAAATGCCTTTTCCTGATCTAGTGATACAAATCCTATATCAACATTATTTTTCAAGGCATAATCAATAACATCACATACTAAATGCAAATTGTCAGTGATACATCTATCTTTTATACAATAGGAGTGGTCTTTGTGTACAATACTATGCAATATTTTGTTTAACCTGTTAGCCAAACACTTTGATATTAGTTTGTATTCAGAACACAAAACTGCAACTGGTCTCCGATTCTTTATTAAGGTAAGATCACCTTTCTTGGGAAGTAATGTTAAAACTGCTCGTTGACAACTTTTAGACATCAAACTAGGGGTGTCGCAATATAACGGTATTGACAATAACCGTGATATTGAAAACACAAAATATCGATATCGTGTTAATTAAGGGTGTGACAATATATCGCGATAACCGTAATATTTTAAATGAATAGTCCACATATGATAATATGACCCTGTAAATAACCCAGTGGCAGCACCTGGTTGACGTCCCAAAGTACAACAGGTGGTGGTATTTCACCTTAACGCTGCCATCATAAAGCAGAAGACGCAGCGCGCGCAGCTGCTTTTTTGGATTTATTGAAAATGATTTGTCGCAAAAGGGGGCAAATCCACCAACTTGTTCACCCACCTCCACATCCATTATCCTGTGGATTTCGCCACTATACAGATAGATAGTAAGTTGCAATTATTTTGCTAGTTGGTAAGTCCTGAAACAGGAAATGTTACATTAACCTGTCAACTGCTGACGCCTTTGTGTTTTGTAATTTTTACATCCCTTAAGGCTTTTAGTCAAAAAGTGTGCTCATTCAGATAAAAACGTATGGATGTTTACTTCAAATATATTTAGAGAGGAATATTTTTGTTGTATTTTTATCCAAAATAGGGCGATTTGAGCATTATGATGCGCTAAACTCTCACATGTAATTTGTTTCATTCATACTCGACATCGGAGGGCACCCTCGCGCAGAAAGTCCACAAGTGAGACCCATAGAAGTATTCAACTTTAGGAAATCCCTAATATGGACAGCTGCAGCAGAATAAAACGCAGATAGAGACGTTTTGACTGATTAAACATGAAGAGAATTAACACACCATTGTGACAGTATATGTTTATCTGTGTTCTTCAAGCCATGTTGGTTATTTTCGTAAGAATAATGTATATTTATAACGCAATGCTATTCAACAAAGCATTTATCACTGTATAGCTATAAAATAATAGAATTTCTGCCTCATTCTGTGATAAGAAATTATATTTGTATATTAATTAGGGTATGCCATTTCTTGGATTTGGGTTCCAAATGGGGATGCAAGTTAACAGGTTAAGGTATTAGTGTTGTTAAAGTTTATTTATAATACTGTTGAACTAGAAGTATTTTTTCTCTCCTGGTTATTTCTTAAGCAGTCAAAGAAGCCAGAGAAAGCCAGAGTCACAATTGTTGTATGCAATGGGATTCATTGGCTAAAAAAGAAAGCAAAACACATAATAAAGTAAAGATGAATTTGACTGATAACATTGTTTTTTCCCCAAGGTTTCTATAGATATCGTGATATATCGTTACCGTGAATTCTTTTGGCCCCAATAACCGTGGTGTGAAAAATCTGATATTGTGACAGCCCTACATCAAACCCATGCAAAAAACTTATTTTAGTACTTCATAGAAATCAGCTCCAATTAATGTCCAGAAGTGCTTGTAAAATTCACCAGGAAGGCCATCTATATCTGGGGTACGACCTGAAGCAAGTCCTTATACTGCAGCACTTAATTCCACAAAAGTAATTTCCGACTCCAAAGTTTGTTTATCTTCAGCGGTTAAACAGGGAAGATCCTGTAAAAGTTCATTTAGCCTCTTCTCATCAGTGTTCTCAGCAGAATATAATTTGGAATAAAAGTCCACTGCCAATCTTCGCATTCTTTCTCTTCAATGACTAAAATTTCTCTCAATCCACTCCAAAGTCCGTTTCAAAGACAAAAGTTGAATACGATATATATTGTTGACAAAAATCCCTTATATGTTCTTTACCAATTTCTTACCAAAGAATTACATTTTCGTATCTACTTTTTACACTTTTCCAAGTTTCCCAAAAATACTTAAAAGATTCACAAAAACTTTTGTCTTGTAGTAACTTTACATTAAAATGCCAATAGGAACTCTTATTTCTTGTAGACATCAATGTGCAGTCAACAGTAATAAGCTTGTGATCAGTAAAATGTGTGGGAACAATAGTTGTATGTACAACTCTGTTTTTCATATTCTTTGATAAATACAATCCGTCTAAGCGTGCAGCTGAAATTCTCCCCTCATTCACCTTTACCCAAGTATATTGTTTTACCAAGGGATTATTTTCTCTCCAAATATCTGTCAAATTAAAAGTTTCAATAATATTAACTAAAACAGTAGGTGAATGAAAATTAGGTTCTTCTCCATTTCTATCCAAAGAAGGATAAAGTGTACAATTCCAATCCCCTCCTAAAAATATCAAATCATTAACCTGCTGTTGTTTTAAAAATACCTTCAGTTTGTTAAAAGTGTTTATCCTATCAGATCCACTATTAGGCGCATAGATATTAACAAAGACAAAAAACAGACCATTAATATCAACTCTAATTGCTATTAACCATCCCGGTTCAATTTCTTTTTTAGACAGGATTTTAAATTTAGTGGTTGGAGAAAAAAAAGAATTGCAGCTCCTGCACTCAAGTTAGTACCATGAGTGAGAACACACTCATTGCCCCACCACAGTCGCCAGTCAACCTCATTATTCACATCACTATGAGTTTCTTGCAAGAAAGTCACATTTAAATTTTTCAACCTAATAAATTCTATGATCTTTTCCGCCTTCCTCCTATCCCTCATCCCATTAACATTCAATGATCCCATCCCACCCGTAAAGTAAAAAAAGAAAACAGACAAGAAAAGCATATTAACCATAGTGATTAGTTAGTTTTTTTTCCCCCTTCTTTGGCCTAACTTTTCCGGTTTTACTTTTTTGTTGGATTGCAGTAATGTGTTTCTTTAGTCTAAAACGCTTCTGCTGCGAAAGCTCCTCATGACTACTATGTCTCCTTGCCCACATAACAGATGCTACAAACTTGTCCAAATCCGGAGAAGGAAAAAAAAAAAAAAAAACCTCACTTCACTTTTTTACCTTTTGTTTCATCAAGAAACTCACAGATTTGAGCCACAGTATACAAATATTCTTTTATCACTTTTGACATCTCTTCTCCTTCAAACCATTGTTCATCATCTTTCATGCTATCATCAGTACATTGAGACACTCCATCCAACTCATCTACTGAGCCTTCCTCTACTGCTTGTACATCAGTCACATTCTCACTATTAACCACATCTTCAACTTCATTACTTAAATGCCTGACAACAGCATAACTACATCCAGCTTGCTCACCTTCAGCATCACCATCGCTTTCACTCACCTTATTGTCCCCGATGACTCCCTTAGAAGGCCTTTTTTCTCTGTCACTGGCATTTGTCGTGTCGTTGTAATTTCCACGGTATCAGTACTGTCGTTGTTTTTAGACGATCCGCTCTCCGTTGAATCGACAGGCAAACGCTGTTCATTATCCACTTTCTTATGCGGACAAGAGAAACGTTTGTGGCCTAAGTTTCCACATTCAAAGCACTTAAGATTATCGGTACTTGCATACAGCATATATGAATTTTCTCCATTACTCACACGGAACGAGATCTCTAGCGTACGCTCAGGCAAAGTTAGAAACATAAAAACTTGCCGTCTAAAAGACAGAACGTGTTTCAATGCCGTGTTTTTGCATCCTAATGGGATCATTCTAACTGGACTTGCAATTTTTCCATATCGTGTCAATTCTTTAGTAATTGCGTCGTTTGAGATGAAAGGGGGCACATTTGAAATTGTTACTTTAGTAGCCGGAGCCGCTAAAGGAGTCACGGGTACAAACATTTCATTAATCCAAATTCCGCTCTCTGTCAGCTGGTTCACTAACTGCTCCGTTTTCAAAAACACTACAATAGTGTTCATTTGTGACGCTGAGAGAATATTTATAACCTACCAATTCTCCCACCACCACGAGTACATCCTCCACGCTAACGCCAGGCTCAGCCACACACCTGCAACCATTTCGCATCGACAGGTGTGGGTTTACCTGTACAGGTTCAGACGCCATACTGTCACGCGACAAACGCCGCGAGCGGCGTAAAAGACAAAATACTTACCTAGATTATAATAAAATTACCAAAAAAGAACAGTTTTTCACGCTCACTCCAACCAACACGCTCCACTCTACCACACTCTCACATGAGAGAGAGAGAGAGAGATTTTTAACAAGCAGGAAACACTAATGTCAGATAGCAGGAATGCACGATTCGGTATGATATTTATTATCAGCTGATATAAAAGAATAAATAAATTACCAGTCAGTATTGAATATATATATATATATATATCAGCCAATATTGGATATTTAATTGTGCATGCTTATTTTCCCTATTTATACATTTAAATAATCTTTACCATCAAACACTCATATAAAGTCTTTAGATAAAAATCTTTTTGAAATATTAACTTCATGTGAGTGTTAGATGATAATAATTTAATAACACTTAAATCTAATCTTTAGCAAATCTCAAAATGAATATCCATTTTCATGTTATACTTTATAATATTGTAATTCCTAATTTCCATTTTAGCATTTAAAATATACAAAAAAAATTTAGTTTTAAGTGCTTTATTTATTTATTTAGACAAAATAGCATACATTTTAATATCAGCTACAACATGAAAATATGAATTGGCTTATCTGTATCAGACAGATTTTTAATATCTGTGCATCCCTATCAGAAAGTCCTAAATAAAAGGTCTTACACATGTCACCCAGACACGTCTAACCTTGTTCCCAGTGTAAATTATGTAACTGGCATGAATAAAGCAGAGGCAAAAAAACAACCATATGCACCCACCATCTCTGTGTGCTCATTAACATGAAGCAAACCCAACCATCTGTCAAACTCCTCCCTCCTGAATCTTCCTCTTCACTTTGTATTCTCTCACTAGTCCTTATTTTTCTGCTCTCACCCTTTCAGTGTTTTTTTAACACCTCCTCCTTTGTGCTCCCCTTCATTGCTGGGGGATACAGTGATGGTGGATGGGGGGAGCATTATTAGTGCTGAATATATAATCAGGAGTTTTTTTTCTCCCTTAATTCTGAGGTCCTGGAGAAAAAGAAAAAGAAAAAAAAAAAAAAAAAAGAATTTTTGCCACTTAAAGGGCCAGGATATGGAAATGAGAGCTCTCAGCCTACTCCGACTTCTTCTAGCTAAACCACACCTTCTTTTTGTGATATATTTGCATGCGGTTTGTGTTCTTGGACAAATGGCAGGGGTGTTATGATATTGCTGCTTCAGAGTGAAAAGGAAAATGAAAAGGCATTCAGTGTATGCGTGTACGTGAATGCATTCATTAATTTTAAATGCATGCAGCCTACAAGCAAGGGTTTTTCTACATGCTAGTCAGACCCAGAGATTATCGTCCTTTCTTTTATACTCTTCATGTCTCACAACCAGCCTCCAGCAATCTTTATCTCTCTTAAATGTACAAACCCGAAACATACAGTAGATGCTACAGCACTCAACTCTTGCTACATTTACCGTACCAAGGTGTGGACAGAAGCAGATGTTTTTTATTTTTACCTTGATAGTATGGGATCACTTTTGTCATACAGTGTTGCTCTGTGAGACGTGGTTAAATCAATTTCTGAGCTCAGTTCGATCGTCTGAATTGGCAATGTCTAGTGGTGCAATCATAATGTGGTACAAGGTCACTTTCTCTCAGTTTGATGGGGTGAACCTTCACCTAAACAGTAAAATCCATTGCAATCTTCTAAAAACGACTGAAGAGACCTCTTCAAGCTGGCTTTTGCACTTAAAATCAAGAACTTTTCTGCACTTACGCTTCTGCTCTAGTACTTATGGAAATTTGATATGGTATCGCTACTTATTAGCACATTGCGTTCTCCCTTGGATTAACTTGTATTATTCTCCATTGTAAGTCACTTTGGATAAAAGAGTCTGCTAAATTAATAAATGTAAATGCTAATTACAAAGATAGAGAAAAATATATACTGCCAAATTGCATCTCTAAACCACATATTTATGGGTGGTTCTACATGAACCAGCTTGACATTATGTGTGAATGTATGGAGTGTTTAAATCACTTGTAAAACATGCTAACAGAGCTCTGACGGAGGAATGTCGAGATGAATGAGGAGGGCTGGTTGGAAACTTCAGACCGCTTCCACTTTTTCTGTACAGCCCACACACACTAATTAAGCTGACAATAAATCCAGCTGTTTTGGTGATTTCACACCAGCATGACATGCTTCCAAGTCATACCCCCCAACCCTGTGCTCTATGGACCAAACTTTCAGCCATGTTTCATAATGTCATCCTTGCTCTCTGAAGAACAGTGTGCCAAACATTAGTCTCCCTATACAAGCAGCACAGTCAGTGTCAGTTATGCCCACTAAGGCCAAAACATACTCTTTCATACCTTTTTGATTCCAAGACCCCTCATTGTCCAAAACAATATTCAAAGGCCCCATGACTTTTCCAGTTGTTTGTGATACGTTTTAAGGATAACTTTTTTTTTTTTATATATATATATGTCTACCCAATAATATATTTTAGAACTGGGCATAACTAGAAGAATGCATATTTAGTATAAATATTCTCACGGAGTTATAAGATTCTATTTTCATGACATTGTGAAACCTGGCTCTTCAAAGAAAAAAAAAACAAACAAAACAGTTGTTGAGGGGGTGAATTATTTATTCTTGCTTATTTAATAGCTTATTTTAATGCTTGTTTTATCTATTTAAAAAAAAAAAAAAGTTTTCTTGGAAGTTTCCTGAGGCCCACACAAATGTAAGTTACACAAACTTGATTTTACAGTTTCAGAAATGTATCAGTGCACATTTTGAAAGTAAATAGGGTCAATTTGAGTTCATGTTTACTAAATGGAAAGACAATTATTTTTTTCTAAATTAAGTCCATTCTTTAAACCTCTTTAAAGAACCACACTTAACTTTTGCAACTAGGAATGCAGCGGTACAGTGCTTGAAGTGGAAAAAATAAAGTGCTGGTACTCCCCAATGGAGCCTTCACCCTTGGTTGAAATCATTGAAATGATTTTTTTTTTTGGTCCACACATGCAAAGTTGGTTGATAACATAATTGCAATAAAGTAGCCTATAGTTAACAATCACTTGTTTACAAAGTGTCATGGGAAGCCAAACTATCTTTAATTAAAATTTTTATACTGAACGTTCATTTCCTGTCATCTCTTTGAATATCTGAAAGCCAGGATTTTCCTAATATACAGTGGGGAGAACAAGTATTTGATACACTGCCGATTTTGCAGGTTTTCCTACTTACAAAGCATGTAGAGGTCTGTAATTTTTTATCATAGGAACACTTCAACTGTGAGAGACGGAATCTAAAACAAAAATCCAGAAAATCACATTGTATGATTTTTAAATAATTAATTTGCATTTTATTGCATGACATAAGTATTTGATCACCTACCAACCAGTAAGAATTCCGGCTCTCACAGACCTGTTAGTTTTTCTTTAAGAAGCCCTCCTGTTCTCCACTCATTACCTGTATTAACTGCACCTGTTTGAACTCGTTACCTGTATAAAAGACACCTGTCCACACACTCAATCAAACAGACTCCAACCTCTCCACAATGGCCAAGACCAGAGAGCTGTGTAAGGACATCAGGGATAAAATTGTAGATCTGCACAAGGCTGGGATGGGCTACAGGACAATAGGCAAGCAGCTTGGTGAGAAGGCAACAACTGTTGGCGCAATTATTAGAAAATGGAAGAAGTTCAAGATGATGGTCAATCTCCCTCGGTCTGGGGCACCATGCAAGATCTCACCTCGTGGGGCATCAATGATCATGAGGAAGGTGAGGGATCAGCCCAGAAGTACACGGCAGGACCTGGTCAATGACCTGAAGAGAGCTGGGACCACAGTCTCAAAGAAAACCATTAGTAACACACTACGCCGTCATGGATTAAAATCCTGCAGCGCACACAAGGTCCCCCTGCTCAAGCCAGCGCATGTCCAGGCCCGTCTGAAGTTTGAAGGAGTGGCTCCGTAAGAAGCATCTCAAGGTCCTGGAGTGGCCTAGCCAGTCTCCAGACCTGAACCCAATAGAAAATCTTTGGAGGGAGCTGAAAGTCCGTATTGCCCAGCGACAGACCCGAAACCTGAAGGATCTGGAGAAGGTCTGTATGGAGCAGTGGGCCAAAATCCCTGCTGCAGTGTGTGCAAACCTGGTCAAGAACTACAGGAAACGTATGATCTCTGTAATTGCAAACAAAGGTTTCTGTACCAAATATTAAGTTCTGCTTTTCTGATGTATCAAATACTTATGTCATGCAATAAAATGCAAATTAATTACTTAAAAATCATACAATGTGAATTTCTGGATTTCTGGATTCCGTCACTCACAGTTGAAGAGTACCTATGATAAAAATTACAGACTTCTACATGCTTTTTAAGTGGGCAAACCTGCAAAATCGGCAGTGTATCAAATACTTGTTCTCCCCACTGTAGGTTGTTATTAGCAGAACACATTTTACACATGGGGAAAACTAATAATTTAGTCAATAATTCAAGGTCCAGACTTTAAAGCTCTTGATTCTAACTTGTACTTGGGTTTATGAAAAAGTAACATAGTTCTTGTAATTGTAACTGTAGCATTTGTTACAATAAAGCTATAATTAAGGCTGAGACCACTCATGGCTCCTCATTGCCATGCTAAGGCCAATGTTAACTTTTTTCTTTCTTTTTTTTATTTAAAGCATTTGTTATGAAATAATAGCAACCTACACAGTTAGAAACTATAGCTACAACATGTCACATTGTAATATAAATCTATATGAAAAATTTATTCTCCTAACAGATAATCTATCATAAATTCTACAACAAGTTAATCAAAATTTACCACAATAAATACAATAGAACGTGATAAATTCTAGTAAAGGTGGTCATGAGTAGTTTAAAAAGCTTTCTTGGTGCATGGATGATGTTTTCCCCTCTTTTCATCAGTCTTTTTAGTAGCTGTTTAAGATCATGTTTGACTTTCTCCATAGCTTTTTAAAGTGGTACATTCTCAATAGAATATAAATGGGTTGCACATTTTATCATCAGCGACACGATAGGAACGGCTCGCGCAAATCTTATCACACTTTTGAAGCTTGGGCTTCAATTGGGCTTCAGTCATATTGCACAAATATTTGATCCGTTCAGTTCGTACAGCTTATAAAAACTCAGAATGAGCGATGTATGTACCAATTTACCAATTAATTAATAGCTTGATTCTATGTTTCGGTGTGGGCGGTCAGAGTACCAGCAACATGTGAGAAGTGCAGATACACAAGAAAAAGTGAGGGTACACTACAGATTAAAATACAGAAGTGCCGGTACTGTTATAACTAAACATTGAACACTACTTAATCTCCCGCTTAACATTAATCTTGCACAAAACATTATATAACACTTAATTTTAGCATTTACTCTCCCTTTTGAGTGTCACTGCAAAGCATGCTGGGAAATAGAAATCCCAGCCCAGTTTCAGTTAAATTTAAGTTAGTCTAAATTAAAAGAAACAAGTTCATAAAACCCAAAACAATGAAACAATTCAGACTACTTAAAATGTGTCAGTTTTGTGAGCTCAAAATAAAAAGAAGGTTCTAAATTGAGCTAATTTGTTAATTTAAGTTGGCTCTACTCAAACCAATTAATTATTTTGAGTGTTAGGTTTTTTTTTAGTGTGGACAATAAATTGCAGATATTGAAAATTTGATACCATTTAAAAACAAATAAAATTGATGAAGAGGAACAGCACACAGTGTGCTGCTGGGACCATCTGCACCGTCTCTATCTGTCTATACATTCCGGCCTCTCCTCGGATTGACAGAGAGCATCCTGAGACAGGAGGGCTGCTATTCAGCACACTGAGAGCATGTTTGCATAGTCGTCACAGAGCACTGCCTCTTGAATGGGGTGGTCACCCTTATTCACAGTCCTCTAGAAGAGAGAGAGAGAGGGGGAAAGACGAGAAGGGGGTGGGAAAGGGGCAGTGTTAGGTAGAGAAGAGGCATATAAGGCAGGGGTGCTTAGCTGTCTCTCCACTCAGTGAAAGCCTGGTGGAAATGACTGATTGCAGGAGAGGTCAGAGGTCAAGGCCAGAGCTCGCTCCATTTTGCATGGGTTAGAGAGAGGGTAATGACCAAGAAGCACATAATGGAGTTTAAAAATGGACAAAAAGAGGGAAAGAAAGGGAAGAAATTAGCGCAGTTTTTAAAAAAAAGTCTCTGCATGGTCATTTGTTTCTACATTTTTTTAACTTAGAAGACAGTAGAGATTGGACAGAAAATTTGATACAGAGCATAGGCCCGATTCAAACCTGTGTTCATGAGTATGTGCCATGTCTCTCAATACATGGTCATTTTTGCATTTTAAACTTAAAACTTGAGACCAGGGAAAAAGGCTCTCAGTGAATGAAGCCCTTCTTTGAAGAGTTACCAAACTACAAGATTAAAAATTATCACACACAAACTCAGCAACAATGCACATTTACACATGCATGTATGCGCAGTATGTGAAATGCAGACATAATATATAACCACCTTCAAAGTCCTTCTAAGAGCAGGCCGGTGCTGTGTGATTTGACTGCGGGTCACTGTGGCATTTTGATTACTGCTGTAATAGTGTTTTATGTTTATGGAGCAGGCAGTGACCCCACCCTCTGCTCCTGCAGCTACTGAACCGCATGACCTCCGCTCTGACTGCAGCACTCTAACACATGCCTGCAAACCTGCACGGATACAGAGAGCACATGCACGTTCACGAGTGTTTGACAATGATTTGACTGATTCAGTATTAAATAATACATCTGGAAATACAGGTAGATTTTAAACTTCTTGGGGGCTTCGTAATTATTAGTCATATTGAGTGACAATGATGATATTATTTGAAATCTAATTGTTTTCTTTTATTATTGTCACTCTCCTTAAATATCATCAGTGTTTTCATTGTAAAGTTGCCTATGTGGTATATTTTTATTAATATATATTTTTATAATTTTATTTTTATCCCATTTGATCCATTTGTACAAATCTCACCTTGTCCATAATGTCACACTGGGACCTCTTGACCTCTTGCCTGTACTTGGTATTGTGGTTAACTGCAAAACTGAATCCAACGAGGAGATGTCTTTAGTTGTTTCCAACTAAAGTGTCAGTGTGCGTCTCAGTGGAGACTTGTGAGAGCGTCATGTACAAACCATCATGTACAAAAGAGAGGTGAGGGCAAAAGGACAAGCTAATGGGTTTGCACGTCAAGTGTGCATGTTTACATTGTGAGCGTATGATATACGTTTTGGGGGAGGCTGCCTGTATATGAGCTTTGGATTAATGTGTGCACATGCAAGTTTGTTAAATGTACAATCAATCCTCTTTCTGAACCTCTTGAAGGTCAGCATCTCACTGTCTCTTTGTCTGTTTGTGAGAAAGCTGGGTTTCCTGTTAGCAGGCAGAAAATCCCCCAACCCACATGGATACACACACAAATAACATTATATAGGTTGCTTTACATGCTTTTGAGGTTTCCAGCCCCCAAAACCGCTGCATCTAAAGCCACGTTTCCACTGAAATTACCCGGAACAATTTGTCCCAGCAACTTTTTCCCCCAGACCTGTTGCTGTCTGTGTTTCCATCGCGGTCTAAAGTACCGTGAAGATTAGGCAAATTAGTCTGGTGACGTAGGACTGCGCGCGACTTTCCAGTTCCTGCTGGATTTCGTCCTACGCATATAAGCTTAATAAAGCCTGAACCTCGTCTTCGGCCCGTCGTCAAATAGCAAAAAAACTCTTACTGCATTCACCGCAACAGACTTTTTAAAATGGTGGTTGAAATAAAATGCTGCATGGAGTCAACCAATCAAAATGCTGCGTGAACTCAACCAATCAGCATGTTCAGCACCCAAGTCCCACCCCTGAAAGTTCCTGAACTTTGAAAAAGTACTACTTCGTGAGCAGGGACTTTCTGAGGGGGAAATTTTTACCTGGAACTTCATTTAGACCCTGGTCCCTGCGGTCGAAACACAGAGTACCTCCCTAGTTCTGGGGAAAGTTCCTGCAGTGGAAATGTGGCTTAAGTATCGAGTCACAGAGATGTCATATGGCAATAACACCATAACCGGGTGCTGATAAACAATAGTAGCTCACAATATAACACCATAAAGGTGAACTGTGTAATTGTTTTCATTATTCACTTTATATCCCAGTTTAATGCACACAGACAACTATAAATAGTCCATTCATAGGCTGACCAAAGACTGGAAATATTGCAGCACTTTCAAAACATTGATCTCTAAAGACAGGTGTGCTATTATTTTTCTAAGCAATCATACTAATAATTTTTGCAATGCAATGTTTGAAATGGGTGCAACAATCACATAGATTTATTGAGGAGAGGTGTGTAATTATTTTTGTCTAAGTGATCAGAATTATGATTCCAGTGGTGGACATTGAAATGAGTAAAAGAATCCCATTCCTGTAGCTCAAACAGCAGAGCACTGTGCCAGCAATGCCAAGGTCATGGTTTTGATTCCCAGGGAATGCCAGAACTCATAAAATGTTTACTTTTAATGTAGTATAATGCACTGCCAAATGCATAAATGTATTGCACACAAAAAGTAGCTGCAGCTAGGCTCTTTTGGCCAATAAGCAATCAATTAATAAATCACCCACAACACCGCAGCAACCACCAGAACACCCTAGTATATACTCAGAAAACATAAGCAACCACATAGCAACTCTCTGCCCACTGCTCCACTTTATGAGTCAATTAGCTAATGGTGCTGTTCAGACTCAGAGATTCCAACTTATCCATTCCTGCGCTCCCTCTTTCCATGTCTACCTGCTTCTTTTCACTCCAGTCAAATGATGCCTGTCCCAGTCTTCTTGTATTTCCCAATTTATTTCTTCTAGCAATGAAAAGTCTCTCTCCATCTTTGCTGTTATAAATTTTAACCGCAATAAAATTGATTTTCTCTCACACCATAAACATGCTCTTTAACCACAACAAAAATCCCCGGCAATAAAACATTTATAGCGATAGACAAGGAATCACGTTTCATTTCCATTTCCAAAGACATGATCATAAATAAAACTCCAGAGGAAAAAAAAAGAATAGCACAGCAGATAAACAGAAAGCTAAGTGTCTTTCATAGCATAGACATGGCCAATCTAGATCAGAAGAATGCAGGATAACGTATCCTACTATGACCTCGACTAGGGCCGTCCTAACGTGGTTGTCATAACACTAGCTGGAAAAGGACAACCAGCAACATGAGAATGTCCTTCAATGACACAAACAGTGGGCGCCTTCACTAATGCCTTCTGTAAGGTGACTCCAAATGTAATAAATGACAAGGTTTAATTTGAAGTACTAAAATTACTAAAATAGAAATAATAATAAAGCTAAATAAAAATATTAAAAACAAATAAATAAACATAAAACGTTCAATATTAATAAATAACATGATAGTATATAAATAACAATCAAATAATGAAGGCGTAATTTGCGGGTGGGATCACTTTTTGAAACATCTCACGGCACGGATGTACCTAATACAAAAGAAACATCTCCAGATGAATAGTAATTCATTTGTTTGTATTAAATATGAGGTGATCTGGAGCTGGAATGTGTTGTTTTTGAAATCATGCTGAGTGTTATCAGTGGCGGAAGGCCACAGTGTTCTCTTGGCACTCGTGCACAGTCTTCACACAAACAAGCTCTTCAATCTATCACTAACCGTTGCAGAGACTCACTATTTGTTCTGGTGAAATCACAAAACTAGATGAACATCACTGCTCTTGATATACAATCACTGATGAACATTGGTTTTAATGAGAAAAACAAGTAAATAAACAGGCGGATTAGAACCCAGAACCTCTGGCACACTTAACAAAAATTCTATCGGCAGTCCATTAGGACACACAAATCATTAATGCGGATCTACGTATTTATTCACTAATGTAAATACTCTCAAGACTAACAACATATTGTATTAGCCTATAGTAAGTATGAGGATGAAACGATAACAGTAAACATGAGCACAGAAACACACTACTGTTCCACCTGCTTTTTAAAACAAAGTTACACCACTGACTAGTCTTTTTCCAGCTCACCTGTTGTTGTTCCTGAGTTTGACATGGCCATCTGGCTCTAAGATCTGTCCATTTTTCAGCCAGGTGAGCTGGGGGACTGGCTCACCTCGGGCCAGACAAGTGAAGATGGCAGTGGTGCCCACCGGGCGAGCAATGGACTGAGGGGGCTGCACAAACTCTGCTGGGGCTGTTGACAGATAGAGAAAGGGAGAAAAACAAGAGAAGTCAGTTATTGCCAATACAAAACATGAGATCATTAAATAAAAAGGCTTGGCATTTCTGAAACCTCATTTTCTGTTGGAAAATGTCTTAGTATTTCCACTAGGTGATTTAAAAATGAGCCCAGTTGCTCCTTTGCACTAATGTTCCCAATTTCACCCGGTTCTATTTCCATATGTCACATATATGCTATCAACGGCAATAGAAATAGAAATATTTGAAGATGAAAACCACAGTGCACATAATGCTGAGAGAGAGAGGGAGGGAGAGTGTCTACGTGGCTTTGGCTTCATCACATTTATAATGAATATATTGTGACAGCGGTGAGCGGTAACAGGAATGAATTTAGAGAATGCATCAGATTAACTCGATTAGAGTAGGGCAAAAACAGATTTCACAGGGACAGAGGAAATTGACAATCCATAAATGACAGTGTGAAAATTAAAACAGATTAAGTGCTGTAGAACTGATGTGGGGGGCTAGGAAGGGATATTTGGACCGCACACCTCTTCTAGCACCCCAGAGCCTTCTGCTGCCCCCAACCTCACCAGATACCCTCCTCCTCCCCACTCACTCACCGCATGTTAATACTGCCAACTGACACAGACTGCAGCTAATCCAATAGTCTTTTACTGCTTAATTAGGACACATTTTATCTGGGAAAATTTGAAATTTCTGACTGATTAGTACCCGTTCGCTAATTTTATCCATTTTAATTACCATAACACCATTTATATTCGTTCAGGGTGCAATGGCTTTAATTATTAAAGTCCTTTAAATCGCAAGTGTTGATCCTGCTCTCAGTCTCCCCCGTATTTTCAGTGTTACCAGCTTCTCTCAATAAATAAATGATAAGAGAGGTTCTAACTGCTCTCAGAGGTCCATCCAGTGCATCTCACATCCCCGCAATTTAGTGCTCTCTTTTTTCTTCTCTTATCCCTGAGTGCACGAGAGAGAGAGAGAGAGAGAGAGAGAGAGAGAGAGAGAGAGAGAGAGAGAGTGGGGGATGGGTTGAGGCAGTGAGTATTGATGTACCACTGTGATATATCATCAGAGACACCTCTTCCTTCTTTCTTATCTCCCTGTTTCTTTCACTTATTTCTCTCTTAGGATTTCCTTTTTTCCCTCTTACTAACAATTTTTACATTACATTTTTTAATACACCGCTCTTATTCCCTCTCCCTCTTTAATGTAAATGAAGTGTATTACAGTATGCAAAGGCTTCTTCACCATCTGGTGACTAAGATCATATCAATTCTCAGCTACACCTACAACGCATCTCCCGTTATCATGGTTTATACCTGCTGAGATTCAGTCACAACTTCTAAGGCGGCTAATTAACTAAAAGTAGTGCTGCTACTAAATCATTTTTCAGTAGTGTACTGAATAATACAATACACGCAATAATTCAGTTGTTAGTGAAGTGTAGCTTTTCTAGCAACAAGCTACTTTTTCCCCACATAACGCTGTGTGCAAGAAAAAGTATGTGAACCGCTTGCAGTATCTGTGAAAATGTTAATTATTTTAACAAAATTAAAGAGATCATACAAAATGCGTTATTTTTTATTTAGTGCTGTACTGAATAAGATATTTTACATAAAAAATGTTTACATATAGTCCACAAGACAAAAAAATAGCTGAATTTATTAAAATGGCCCGTTCAAAAGTTTATGAACCATTGATTCTCAATGCTGTGTGTCGTTCCCTGGATGGCCCACGGCTGTTTTTTTGTTTTGTGATGGTTGTTCATGAGTCCCTTGTTTGTCCTGAGCAGTTAAACTGCCCAATGTTCTTCAGAAAAATCCTCCAGGTCCTGCAAATTCTTCAGTTTTCCAGCATCTTTTGCATATTTGAACCCTCTCCAGCAGTGACTGTATGATTTTGAGATCCATCTTTTCAGACTGAGGACAATTAAGGGACTCAAACACAACTATTAAAAAAGGTTGAAACATTCACTGATGCTCCAGAAGGAAACACGACGCATTAAGAGCCAGGGGGTGAAAACTTTTGAACAGGATGAAGATTTTTCAAATTTTTCTTATTTTGTATAAATATCAATTTTATTCATTTAGTACTGCCCTTCAGAAGCAACAGAATATACTTACATGTTTCCCGGAAGACAAATTAAGTACAATTTACCTTGATCTTCAAATTCAATAAGTTTTCACCCCCCGGCTCTTAATGCATCATGTTTCCTTCTGGAGCATCAGTGAATGTTTGAACCTTTTTTAAATGGCTCACCTTGCACAACTAGGCGTCCCTGAGCAGTTCTGCGCACACGGGTTCCTGGTTTGTTGGCCGCACAGACGTAAACGCCAGAATGTTGAACTCTGACATCGGAAATCATCAGGTTTCCTGTTCCTAGTACTTGGATACCCTCAACTCCTATTGGGCGGCCATCTGAAAGAGAGATAAAGGCATAGTGTTGTCAAAGACAAGGGAAAGAAGTCATAAAGATCATTTCAAAGAGAATTAAATAGATCAGTAGAGGGAATAAAAAGAGGCATTTGAGAGAATATAGAATCACATGATTATTCAGCCATAAAATCATTTCCTGCCCCATAGGAACTAAAAATAAATTTAACAGGACAACAGAAGCATGTGATGAGCATCAGAATTTAACAGCACTGGTTAAATGTGACTAGTTATGGAGTACAAAGCACTATCCCTCATTTTGCCTGGGGCAAAGAATATCTTGGAGACAGGAAAAAATTGAGAAAGAGAGAGATAAAAATACTAAAAAAACTCTCATATAAAAAGTGTACACAGAAAAAAGCAAGGACCCATGAAGGGGGGCTCTGGACATATGAGATGACCTATGAATCCCAGTGATGCAGGATGTCCCATGTTACCATGGACATCTCCTATACATGTGTAGAACTCACACACTTTATGTATAAGCAATGAATCTCATGAGCTACTGTAAACTGTATCAGTCTGGACCATCTCACTCACTACAGCTGTAATTGGACACTCAGTGAGGTAAAGTGCTAATAAAAATTAACAATCCCTCTAAATACATCTTTCATCCATTTCACTGGCCTCTCAGGTCTCTCATTCTGTTTTGTTAATGTGCTTGTCGAAATGATATTAGACACAGTGTTAGATACTGCAGCAGGGTGCAGTTCATAACGCCAGATTTAACTGACTGGCATCTGTTGTGAGGTGCACAAACATTTCCACTTATCATTCAGCAGCTGTTTGGAGCTTCTCAATCCGGTTCCACACAGTTAATGATAACAACACTCAACTGTCTTTAGAGATACAGGCTTTTAGTCTTTGTGGGTTAATTAGCATGTTCAACCAAATATCACAGAGACACTGACATACGAGGAAGTAGTTGGGGTTGAACTTAGTCAGGATATCGCCATATTTAAAGGGACAGTTCATCTAAAAATTACAAATTCTGTCATCATTTACTCGTACATACTCATGTTGTTCACTTTTTTTACCTGCAGAACAGGAAAGAAAATATTTTGAAGAATGTTGGTAACCCAACAGTTTGGTTCCCATTAACTTCCCATTGTATGTTTTATCCATTTATTCCACAGAAGAAAGTAAGTCGTACAGAATTTTTAGTTTTGGGTGGACTATCCCTTTTATTTTTGACAGGAATGAAAATGGGGCTGTGAGGGACAGAAGTAATGTGTGTTCCATGTATTGTACAGTTTACATTTAACAACATGCAAATTGTTCTGCTGATGAAAAAAAATATCAGAAGACAATAACTGAATAAAAGAGTTTTGAAAGTTGTGAAAATTACATGTGATCTAGGATCTTTATACAGTGCTTGCCATTGAAGTCTATCCCTCACATCCTCGTTTTCATCCGCTTAAAATTCAATGTGACATTTTGGAACATGGTAACTGGTTTTTGCAAGTCCAAGGTAGTCTTCCAGGTAAATACCAGGTCCTCCACAAATATAGGAACAACTGAAACCATGTGTACTCAAAAAGCACTTAATCGGTGCGGCCTTGCAATCGTGTTAAAAATATATATTTCATCTTATCACGACTACAATTATATTATATTATATTATATTATATTATTGCAGAAAATGGGGACAGATTTTAGGTCACAGGTGTAGATGCCCAGAATCTATTTCCCCTAGACAAAATTTGTATTACATTTTACCTTTCGTCCCATGACAAATGTGTGTTCTTTCAGGTAAGTGTGAATCAGCATGCATGCTTGGTTGTGTGTATTAGAGTGAAAAACTCAGCAAAATCACCGGCTCCTAAATAAGATGACAAATGCAGAATGGCATTAATCACTAACTGTAGGAGACGTACAGTGGGGAGAACAAGTATTTGATACACTGCCGATTTTGCAGGTTTGCCCACTTACAAAGCATATAGAAGTCTGTAATTTTTATCATAGGTACTCTTCAACTGTGAGTGACGGAATCTAAAGCAAAAATCCAGAAAATCACATTGTATGATTTTTAAGTAATTAATTTGCATTTTATTGCATGACATAAGTATTTGATACATCAGAAAAGCAGAACTTAATATTTGGTACAGAAACCTTTGTTTGCAATTACAGAGATCATACGTTTCCTGTAGTTCTTGACCAGGTTTGCACACACTGCAGCAGAGATTTTGGCCCACTCCTCCATACAGACCTTCTCCAGATCCTTCAGGTTTCGGGGCTGTCGCTGGGCAATACGGACTTTCAGCTCCCTCCAAAGATTTTCTATTGGGTTCAGGTCTGGAGACTGGCTAGGCCACTCCAGGACCTTGAGATGCTTCTTACTCCTTAGTTGCCCTGGCTGTGTGTTTCGGGTCGTTGTCATGCTGGAAGACCCAGCCACGACCCATCTTCAATGCTCTTACTGAGGGAAGGAGGTTGTTGGCCAAGATCTCACGATACATGGCCCCATCCATCCTCCCCTCAATACGGTGCAGTCGTTCTGTCCCCTTTGCAGAAAAGCATCCCCAAAAAATAATGTTTCCACCTCCATGCTTCACGATTGGGATGGTGTTCTTGGGGTTGTAGTCATCCTTCTTCTTCCTCCAAACACGGCGAGTGGAGTTTAGACCAAAAAGCTCTATTTTTGTCTCATCAGACCACATGACCTTCTCCCATTCCTCCTCTGGATCATCCAGATGGTCATTGGCAAACTTCAGATGGGCCTGGACATGCGCTGGCTTGAGCAGGGGGACCTTGCGTGCGCTGCAGGTTTTTAATCCATGACGGCGTAGTGTGTTACTAATGGTTTTCTTTGAGACTGTGGTCCCAGCTCTCTTCAGGTCATTGACCAGGTCCTGCCGTGTAGTTCTGGGCTGATTCCTCACCTTCCTCATGATCATTGATGCCCCACGAGGTGAGATCTTGCATGGAGCCCCAGACCGAGGGAGATTGACCGTCATCTTGAACTTCTTCCATTTTCTAATAATTGCGCCAACAGTTGTTGCCTTCTCACCAAGCTGCTTGCCTATTGTCCTGTAGCCCATCCCAGCCTTGTGCAGGTCTACAATTTTATCCCTGATGTCCTTACACAGCTCTCTGGTCTTGGCCATTGTGGAGAGGTTGGAGTCTGTTTGATTGAGTGTGTGGACAGGTGTCTTTTATACAGGTAACGAGTTCAAACAGGTGCAGTTAATACAGGTAATGAGTGGAGAAGAGGAGGGCTTCTTAAAGAAAAACTAACAGGTCTGTGAGAGCCGGAATTCTTACTGGTTGGTAGGTGATCAAATACTTATGTCATTCAATAAAATGCTAATTAATTATTTAAAAATCATACAATGTGATTTTCTGGATTTTTGTTTTAGATTCCGTCTCTCACAGTTGAAGTGTACCTATGATAAAAATTACAGACCTCTACATGCTTTGTAAGTAGGAAAACCTGCAAAATCGGCAGTGTATCAAATACTTGTTCTCCCCACTGTATCACATTCATTACTGAGCTTAGCCTTGATTTGCTCTCGCTGTAATCTAATCCAGCAAAATTCCATTGTTAGCAGTTAATTCCAGCCACATTGCGGAAGGTAATATCCACAATCTGATTAGCAGCCATTACAGGAAGACACCATCATTTACATTCTTAATGGGAGAATCACATTAGATAATAGCTGGGAGAGCGAGAAAGAGTTCAGAAACTGATTACAAGTGTGGGAGTCACAGCGAAATCTTGCTTGAGAGAGAGCAGTTGGTGTGGGTCGGAGAATAAGTAGGTTACGTTCACCTCAAAATATATAGATATAGCCCGAAATGCTTATGTAAATGCAAAGAGCAAATGGTACAGGGCTTAAAATGAGATGATCCAGAAGACAAATCCACAAGTCTGTAGATTTACATGCATGCAAGAGGGACACACACAAACACACACACACAAACACACGCACACACACGCACGCACACGCACGCACACGCACGCACACGCACGCACGCGCACGCACGCACACGCACGCACACGCACGCACACGCACGCACACACACACACACACACACACACACACACACAAAAACACACACGCACACACACGCACACACACGCACGCATAAATACAGACATTACCAACAAAAAAACGACATTAAATCACCCTACAACACACTTTAGAAGAAGAGGCATTTCTTCATTAATCTAAAATCCTAAAGACAGACAGATGTGGCAAAGAGCGTTCAATGACCAAAAATGCCTGAAACCATTCTAAGTGTGTGGCTTCAGAACTCAGAATGTGCTTAAAAATAAATGAGCTATTTTTCACACAGAAACCAATCTCACTGTACAGTATCAACCTGTTCGACCTGTAATATCCATCTCTTAGTGAGAAGGATGAGAGAGTATTTCTTTCACTATTCCAAACCATTTGGCTCCAGTAGATTGGAGTGTAAATGACTTTAATACAACAGCCACCTTATTTTAATAGGGTCATATAATCAAAAACTTAATTTTCTGGATCTTTTGAACTAAAAAGGTTTGATGTACAGTACCATTCAAAAGTTTGGGGTGGGTATGATTTTTGTTATGCTTTTAAAATAAGTCTCTAACGCTCACCGAGGCTGCATGTATTTATTCAGTAAAAATACTACAGTGAAAACAATAATATTGTGACATATTACATTTAAAATATTTGTTTCCTATTTTATTATATTTTAAAATGCAATTTATTCCTGTGATGGCAAAGCTGAATTTTTAAGCAGCCACTACTCCAGTCTTCAGTGTCACATGATCCTTCAGAAATCATTATAATATGACGATTTGGTGCTCAAATAACATTTCAAAAATGAAAATTCTGTCTTCATTTATTCCCCTTCATATTGTTCCACATCTGTATGACTTTCTTTCTTCTGCACAACATAAAAGAATATATTCTGAACATTATTTTAACTGCACAATAAAAGTCTATGGGGTCCAAAACAACATGGATGAAAAAACAAATATCTATTTTCAAAAGATTATCTTTCATGTTTCACAGAAGAGAAAGTCATAGAGGTTTGAAACGGCACGAGGGGGAGTAAATAATGGCAATTTTCATTTTTGAGTAAACTACACCTTTAATTCCAACTAAATTAACACATTTTTAGTGCAAGACACCTCGACTAAGTGAACTTTAGGGAGTAAAATAAGATGATAAATAAATTTAGGATATGGCCCTTTTTAAAAGAAATCTTTCCATATATAGATCGGCTCATTTTCTCTGATCTCCGTCCTCCATCATGTTACATTACCTTGGTGGAGGAGATTTTTTCCTTTTCTCTTTTTCAGTTGATTGGGGATTTTATAGTCAGTGTGCAGTGGAGAGCATATTAAAGCTCTTTGCAGCATTCTGGCTGGAGCGGAGGTGGGTTTTGCTCTGATAACCACTCAAGGCAATTTAGAGAGCAACTTAAATGAGACCTACCCAGTCTACTCCACGAAACGATTGGACGAGGATAACCCGTGGCAACACACTCCAAGATGGCGGTCTGGTGAACTGTGAGGGTGAGGTTTTCAGGGCCCACTAGGATCACGGGTTCTTTGTAAACAGATGACTGGGAGCCTTCAGGAACAAAAAGGTAAAGCAAGTTACAGAAAGAACGTGATGTGAAAAGACTCAAGAAAGCAGAGAAGAATTCTGAGCAGACCTGAGACTGTGAGCTGCGCTTCTGCACTGTGCTTGACTCCAGCACTGTTGTGGGCAACGCAGCAGTACACCCCACCATCCTCAGGGCGCACTCCCGTTATCTGCAGCACACCCGTGGGCAACAGAGTATACCTGCACAGTGACCAACACAGAAAGGTCCACAGTGAGAGGGAGATATGTATATGTTCCAACAACACTTGGCAAATCCCTTCAAATGTCATTGTGTGGAAGTATGTGTATTTACGGTGCTACCTGTCATCAGAGGTATCCACGGGCCGCCCATCTCTTTCCCAGCTGATGACCGGCTCAGGCAGGCCATGGATTTGGCACTGAAATCGTCCAACACCTCCCAGTTCTGCACGCACAGAACGTGGCTGCACATGAAAATCTGCCATTGCTGAAGACAAAAGAGACAGAGAGAGATTGCTTTAACCCTTGTACACTAATGAGGTCATTCACATAACTGCAATTCAAAATACCACCATTTGAACAATACAGACAGTGCAAGGACAAAATGCAAGCATTCACAGCTGAAGTAGGACAAAAGTGGCAGGTTCAACAAAGTGAATCTGTAATATGTCCCACCACATCATGCTGGAACTTTTTTCTTCCTAAATTGCCCAAAATAGAGTGACAGAATACACAAAGTGCAGGTCCAGGCAATCGACAACTTAAGTGTGATATGCAGTCACAAATTCAGAACTACAATGATAAACTGATGCTGCAGTAAGAATGACAAAACCATGAAATACATGCTTTTGTCAGTTCTTTGCATATTGCTGTTAAGTGCATGTTTAAGTATACAACAGAAATATCCAATGCCAATTTCTTCAACAAGTCTAATGGATTGATTTTGAGGAATAGTTTTGGAGAATACACTAGCTTTTAGCAAAAGTTCAGCAAGTTCTTTAGTCAGCAAGGATGTTTAAAATGTATTAAAATGTTTTAAAATTGTAATAATATTTCACAATATTACTCGTTTTACTGAATTTTTTTTATTTTAATAAATGCAGCATTACTGAGCATAGGAAACTTCTTTCAAAAACAAAAAAATCTTACAGACCCCAAACTTTTGAATAATGGTGTATATACTTGGCATCCCATGTTTCAATTAAGATTTTTACATTCCTGTAAAATTCCCGTCTTGATTCACTTAATCTTGCCTATGTTTACCAGTGTTTCCTGTATGTACAGTATGTCTGTATGTATATATGTACGTAATATATATTGTTGTATATTATGGTCTAAAAATAAAACAACTAAAAGTCACTTAGATTATCATTCGCACTCTGACCAACCAGTTCCTGCATTCACTTTAAGGTCATATCATACAGTCCCATGTACAAGAAACCATAGGAAAAGTACATTACCCATCAGTAAAAAACAAAATGCACACACACCAACCGCGTAGACATATGCACATACAGAACACAATTCTACACCATTTACTAGCTCCAAAACCAATCATTAACTCTTTCAGTGTTTGTGTGTGAGAAACACAGCTTTGGGGCCTTACTTTCATAACTCAAAGACACAAAATCACAAAATCAAACTAAAGGGGGCATCTGCATCTGTACATGGCCACTGAGTACCAGAGAAAGTGTGTGAGTATTTTTGAGAGAGCATACAGGTGTAAGAGAATTGTTATTTCAGCAGTCAGAAACCACTCAATAAAAGCCCATCCATCTGCAGGAGAAGAAAAGACAGAAGCAACCAGTTACAGTATGTTGACCAGGATTTGGACGCTTACAGATCCGTGTAAGGGGGCGATTATCCAAAGCCCCTCATTGGGCTGCAGCTCACATAGTGTGTCCCGCAGGAGCTCATACTGAGAGAGGGCTGGAGATGAGGGGAGGAGCTGGAAACACAAACACAATTAGCACGAGGTCTGTCTCTCCCGCAGCCAACCACCGTCCTCAAGACAAGTGCTCTTATTTAAATGTTGGTCGTAATTAACTTGAACCAAGCGGGACCGTTCGGAACACTCTTAGCATAACAAGAGGGCCGGGCCCCTCCTGCGTCCTCTCCCGCTTACCCCTCTGTGTTCTTTTTGTGTCCTACTGATATACTTGTTCCAGCTAATCTAGCATCATCAAGCTCAGAAGGATCTCCGGGTGGTGTGTGGCGGCTTAAACTCACACAGTGGTGCTTCTGTAACTGGTCGTTTTGTTTCATGCGAGTCAAAGGCAGGCAGGCAGGCAGAAGCAAGGGGGGGGGGGGGAGCATTCTCAGGGAAGGAAGGGGAAAAAAGGGCTCTCAGAAAGGCATTTTTTCAAGGCTTTCACACATTTCTCATTGATTGCCTCTAAAGGAGATGTGAGACACGTAGAGGAAGGCATAAATCGAATAAATCTCTATCTATCTGTCTCCACTATTTCTCTTTCTTGCTTTATGTCTCCACTGTGACTTCAATCAACTTTCCCACAAATGTGTCTAAAAGATTTTATTTATTATTTAGTGTCTATGACATCTCTTTTTTCAACAACATCATGTCTAGGTTAATGCCATGCTTTTTGGCAAGGAAATCACAAAAATTTAATTAAATAAAATTAAAATTACTATTAAATTACAATTTATAAACACAGAAATCTAACTGTAATAAAACATTGTGCAATTCCTCTTTTTCCTACAACCCTGCTGGAAAAACCAAGCCAATTTAAAGGGATAGTTCACCCAAAAATGATAATTCTGTCATGTCGTTCCAAACCCGTAAGACTTTCGTTCATCTTCAGAACACAAATGAAGATATTTCTGATGAAATCTGAGAGCTTTCTGTCCATTTCTCTTCATTGGCAGCTACGCAAACAACCATTTTAATGCTTCAAAAAGTTCATAAAGAGATCATTAGTTTTATGCTCTTTATGAACTTTTTGAAGCATCAAAGCGGTAGTTGCGTAGCTGCCAATGGAGGGACAGAAAGCTCTCAGATTTCATCAAAAAGGTCTTCATTTGTGTTCCGAAGATGAACAAAAGTCTTACGGGTATGGAACCACATGAGGGTGAGTAATTAATGACAGAATTTTCATTTTTGGGTGAACTAACCCTTTAAGTTGGTCAAACTTGTGTTTGAAATATGGTTTATTGCTGGCCCAAGGAGGTATACCAAACCTAACCATTTTCACTAAGTTTGTTTATTACCTCAGTCAGTCCCAGCCAGCTGGTAGTACACCTGGTCAACCATCTAAACCAGTTCGGAACACCTAAACCACATAAAAGCAACTGCTATACCAGATTAAAGTTGTGGCGAAACAGATAAAGGAACAGATATTTTCTTCTGTATTGTGACGTACATCCGAGTGAAATAGATTATCAAAAGAGAAAATTATGAAGGATTGGAACTTGGTTCTATCCATTGGTTGTTGATTGGATGGAAGCAGATCTAAATGTGAACTTGTAGCTGAATTATAAGAAAGGGATGGAGTTTTATCAGACTAAATAATTAGAGAAGTCCAGAATATGTCATCAGATTATGCTATTTTAAACAGAAAATTACGAGGTCCAAACTAATTTGTAAAAATGAAACATACATGAATGAATAATTCACAATAAGATCAATACCATGCATTTAAAAATAGATGAGGTAAGATGAGGTTTTCATCTTTTGAATAGATATCAATAATTGAGTGAGAACATACAAAAATCAGTGATCAATGTTCTTGCCTAACCCTGATTCATTACTGTAAGCCTATAATAATGATTTGTATTGAAGTGGTCAGGTTGGATTTGGTAGCACATTTCAGGTTTGCATAATTCGTCCTAGTGTGTTTACATCATGTCTGTAAAAAGAGAAAAGAGAAAAGGAGGCTTCTATGACGAAATATGCCACTTAGTTACTTGGATGAGCTATTTTTCGATCACAGTCGAACACAGGTATAACTCAAACTATCAGATTCTTTCATGCAGAGAAGAATAAAGGTAAAATCAACCCTGCGATTAACTTGAACTTTTTTTTTTTTCAACCACAACCACCACTTTCAATCACCTGGATTTCTCAGGATATGCATTATTAATATGTTGCTCTTAGGAATCAAACCAGTGACTCTGGTGTTGCTAACCCCATACTCCATCAACTACAGAAAAAGTGCAAATCCCACAGCTACAAGCACACATTCCTGAAGTGAGTTATGAGTATTTATTTCAGTTTTGTATTGCATCAGAGTGGGTTGTTTCTATTGTGCAGTATGCTTCCTCAGTTCTGTGTCATCAGGTCTACTGCTTTGAGCTTTTAGCTTCTCATTAGCAAAAGCACACCTGTGTTGCTTCAGACCCAGCACCCTTCCTCACTCTGGCACATCACTCAATTTCACATGTAAACACAAACAGTCAGGGATGAGAGTATAGAGGCTGAACCAGTGGGGGTACTGGAGCATATTGTATCTCTCTGTGAACTCCTCCTCCCTCCCAGTCCTTCTGTTCTCCCAGACTCTCTCTCTCACTCACCCTCTCTCTCTCCTTGTTTTCATCTCTTTGTGTATCAGTAGTGTTTCAGCATCACTGCTTCTGGGCTGTGCCCTAATGAGAAATGTGCCATTTCCTGACATGCTCCGACCTCTCTTCTCCACGGATGCACAGCGAGCCGATTAAATTTTAAACAAACATTCCTCAATGCATCAACCATCGAGGCGTTCTGGTGCTACAACAAAGCAAGCAAATAATTACAATCTCAGATTTTTTTCATACTTTTTTTTTTTTTTCATTTTAGTCATACATTTCTTCCATAAATATGTTATATATTTTCAATGATGCCTGATTTCTACTCTTATATTTTATTAATTATGTAATAAAAGCAATAACAGCAACTTTTACTGGGAATAAAAGGCAGTCACACACCTGTATACGGTACAACTGACAAAGAAACTGCAATATATGAGGCAGCATTAGCTGGACCCCCTCCAATGCTCTGTCCTTTACAACTGAAGATGAGCACTGAGTTCCACAGAGGGTCCAGCTGTAGCCATGGAGCGCCTGTCATTAAAACACAACCGCTCTGAGCACCAGGGTTTGGTTTCTAATCAACAAAGCCCTGTCAAGAGCAGGTTACTATCGCAATTATATACTCAGGAGACCATAAGCAGAATAACCATCACCACTGGTGACCTGCAGGCTCCACCAAACATTCAGTGGTCAAACTGAGACCGGCAGACAACCCTGCGAAAACATACATACACCCTGTGATCAAGGCCGAATACATTTTCAGATGCCATTTTTCCAACTTCAACTTTCACATATTGACAAGACCAGTACATCAATATGTGTATTTGACCAATAATATAGAAAAATATGAGAAAAATATGCATGGTTAAACTTATGTATCTGAAATTCACTAAATGTGAAAAGTGTTCTCTTAATATGAATGGACCAAAAAAAAAAAAAAAAACGGCTGGTTAGCATTGCACAGTTAGCCAAACATTTCATGTAGCCTGACAGAATAAAATGTTTTGCAAGTAACAAACAAACACATTTTTTATATATATATATATATATTTGAAATTTACTTATTTAAATACACCTATTCTATTTAAATAAATCTATAAAATGTATTGTATATTATCTTTTATAAGTCTATAAATATATAGAGGCCTCTTCCAGTTGCAAAACAGTTACTTATTTTTCAAGTCAATAAAAAAAGAACCAGATTTTTTCCCAATCAACTGCTTTTGACATCACAGCTCGGGGTAACAAGTTTGGAACTGTGCGTGTTCTTGTGGTGCTATTAGCCAATCAGTGCTTTCATGATGTCACCTACTTGGAATGGAGCAGTGCAGCTAGATGGACAGGTGGCTGAGGAGGGCATGAAAAATAAGAGGGCTTGATGATGTCAACCAAAAATGGAAAAATGTTTCAGAGGTGGAGCAAATTATTATATTTTTGATTATGAAGACCAACATTTTTTCTTTGGAATAACATACACTGATGAATTGTTCAAAGAAGACCAAAAATGTGTAAAAGACTGAATTCCAGTAAAGCGACAAATTCCAGTGTCAGTGCCAAGCACAATCAATGTGCTCGCAGAAACCACACCCACCCACACAGAGAACCCCCTTAAGGGCCCCTGGCCTCTGCCCTCATACATAAAAATTGGAAGGACCACCTCTCCTGCCACACACCGACACATTTATTCACAAAAACACACAAACATAAACAGACTTGAGCTTATTTTAACATAAGATTAATCACTGCAGAGCACATGCAAAGGTACAGGTGAAGAATGTATACACACACACACACACACACGCACGCACACACACACGCACACACACACGCACACAAACACGCACACACGCACGCACACACGCACGCACACACGCACGCACACACGCACGCACACACACACGCACACACGCACACACAATGTGCCAGTATGAATCTCAAAACTCAACCCAATATACACAGACACACCCAAGCTAAGAGGGTGTAGCAGTAGCACTTTGGAGTCAGCAGTCCCAGTAGAGCCGTTTTATACCCCTCTCCATAATAGCCCACTCCACACACACACACACACACATTATTACAGCTTGCCTCTTCCCAGCGCGCCACACAGTGTAAATTAACCAGATCTAATTATGGGGGTAGAGGAGGGAGAAATTGAGAAAAGGAGCGTGAGTGTGTGTGCGTGAGAAAAACAGAGAGATTAATTGAAAGGGCTAAGAGGAATATGAAAGAGAAAGAGAGAGAGAGATCTTTCCCTCCATCCATACATTAACAGCCTAACTGGATGGAACTAGCTGCTTGGATGCAGTTGCTTTCACCATGACAATCACCGTGGAAACGGACAGGAAATCAAAACTCTGACCCCCTGCTGATGATGATTTAGTAGAACAGGTACCTACATACTGGTCACTTCAAGCAAGTCATTTTGCTGTTTATATTCTTATGATCCTGGGTGGTGAGTCAATTTTAAAAGATTTAATATTTTTTATTTTACATATTATTTTAATTTAATATTTTACAAGTAAATTTAAACCCATCAGTTGTTTTAACATAGCACCAATGGAGAATACTTCTTCTAATAGTATATATGCACACTATACAGTGGTGGCCAAAATTATTAGAACACTTGGCATCTGGGAGTCGTCTTATTGGGCCTGGATTTATTTTCCAAGAGGACAATGACCCGAAACATTCTTCTAACTATTGCCGGAACTACCTGCGACGGAAGGAATCTGCTGGAACATTGAAAATGAGGGACTGGCCCCCTCAAAGTCCGGACCTCAACCCTATCGAGCACATTTGGGGCGAGTTATATATAAAAATAAATAAACTGGACAGATCTATTTGCAGAAGATATGGGATAACATTAGTGTTGAAGTTCTCAGAGGAAATATATTGACACTATACCAGAGAGATGTGCTGCTGTAATTGCTGCAAAAGGTGGACATACCAAATATTAAAGTTAAAAGTGGATAAAAACAGTACGGCTCACTTCATCTGATATTTGATGGTCAGAGCAACCATCTGCATGTTTCATGAACATTATGAAATGAAATCATGTTTTGGAGGCAAAAAAGGTCAATATTTTCAGACCTGTCAGGTGTTCTAATAATTTTGGCCACCACTATATATGCTAACACACATCCACATACATACTAGTGTAGGCTGTTCCTACAGTAACACATTCCTATAGCGCTCTGCAACCTTCAGACAGGGTACTCAATTGAAGTGCTCTGCATGTCAGAGTGAGCGGGCCATAGTCGAATGGAATAACACTAGAGAAGGCAATGGAGGAAAAGTGGCACTAAGAGAAGACTGATGTGATTTCGAAGGCAGAACCAGATTGTCAAGTATATGGACTATAAAAAAAAAATCCAAGTATGTGATAAGGTGCTCCATTCCACAGTGATGGATGTAAAAGACCTGCGATGGAGATGATGGATCCTCTGACACACAAGCACACACATACAGCCATGTGTATGCAAACACACATTTCCAAATTATTTTCCAATACTGTTATAAAGTGTTATTGCATGCCATCTTTTAAGTTCACTACATACACACACAGTGAGCTCCACCCCCCTATGCTGTGTGACATCACTAGCATGTGGCGGTCCATTAGTCTGCTTTCTCCTACCCTCCGAGCAAAGCGCTATAATGAAGATAGCATCCATAAATAATGCATATGGTATATGATGCTATTTCAGCGCAAAGTGGCATCGCCTCAACAGGCTTTAAATAGTCGCATTGAAATATTACTTTCCATGCACAGAGCCCCCGGATGGCATTTAAATGCAGATGTGCAGCTTTACCGCAATGCCTGCAGGCAAGCGCGCACACACACACACACACACACACACACACACACACACACACATACAAATACATATATACAAACACACACACAAACACATATACACTCACCTAAAGGATTATTAGGAACACCTGTTCAATTTCTCATTAATGCAATTATCTAATCAACCAATCACATGGCAGTTGCTTCAATGCATTTAGGGGTGTGGTCCTGGTCAAGACAATCTCCTGAACTCCAAACTGAATGTCAGAATGGGAAAGAAAGGTGATTTAAGCAATTTTGAGCGTGGCATGGTTGTTGGTGCCAGACGGGCCGGTCTGAGTATTTCACAATCTGCTCAATTACTGGGATTTTCACGCACAACCATTTCTAGAGTTTACAAAGAATGGTGTGAAAAGGGAAAAACATCCAGTATGCGGCAGTCCTGTGGGCGAAAATGCCTTGTTGATGCTAGAGGTCAGAGGAGAATGGGCCGACTGATTCAAGCTGATAGAAGAGCAACTTTGACTGAAATAACCACTCATTACAACCGAGGTATGCAGCAAAGCATTTGTGAAGCCACAACACGCACAACCTTGAGGCGGATGGGCTACAACAGCAGAAGACCCCACCGGGTACCACTCATCTCCACTACAAATAGGAAAAAGAGGCTACAATTTGCACAAGCTCACCAAAATTGGACAGTTGAAGACTGGAAAAATGTTGCCTGGTCTGATGAGTCTCGATTTCTGTTGAGACATTCAGATGGTAGAGTCAGAATTTGGCGTAAACAGAATGAGAACATGGATCCATCATGCCTTGTTACCACTGTGCAGGCTGGTGGTGGTGGTGTAATGGTGTGGGGGATGTTTTCTTGGCACACTTTAGGCCCCTTAGTGCCAATTGGGCATCGTTTAAATGCCACGGCCTACCTGAGCATTGTTTCTGACCATGTCCATCCCTTTATGACCACCATGTACCCATCCTCTGATGGCTACTTCCAGCAGGATAATGCACCATGTCACAAAGCTCGAATCATTTCAAATTGGTTTCTTGAACATGACAATGAGTTCACTGTACTAAAATGGCCCCCACAGTCACCAGATCTCAACCCAATAGAGCATCTTTGGGATGTGGTGGAACGGGAGCTTCGTGCCCTGGATGTGCATCCCACAAATCTCCATCAACTGCAAGATGCTATCCTATCAATATGGGCCAACATTTCTAAAGAATGCTTTCAGCACCTTGTTGAATCAATGCCACGTAGAATTAAGGCAGTTCTGAAGGCGAAAGGGGGTCAAACACAGTATTAGTATGGTGTTCCTAATAATCCTTTAGGTGAGTGTATACAAACACATATATACACACACACACACACACACACACACAGTGATTAGTCTGCACAGCCTCACTGAAGGAGCAACCTGTTTCACATGTTGTCTTTGAGTAACACTTCTCTCTGTTAACACACAGGTAAATAAGTGCTATGACTTCAAAAGTCATTCTTCGTTTTCTTTTCCACGCTCAAAGGGACATGGTTGCATTTTTACCTCTCGGAAAATGGGGTCATCTTATTTAAGCGTCTCCAAGATTAATTACCTATTTGTTGCAGGTATGCTGAGACTCTTGTAGGAACAGTTCACCCTAAAATTTTACTCACCCTTACATTGATCCAAACCTGCCCAAATTTTCTTCCCTTTCATGGTACACGGTACCATAAAATTAGTTCATATGACTTTTGCACTATGTGCTCTGAAGACATGTAACAGCTTTATATGAGGAACAGAACCAAAATGGTTCTTCACTAAAAAAAACAAAAAAACAACAACATTAAATTACATATGACCTGTCAATATAAGACTGCAAAGAATAAAAGTGCCTCATAATCAGTCACAATACACACCAGGGGAATATAGAGCATGACTACCTGTGTAGAAAGCACTTACTCTATGTTACTTTATGGTGCCAAAATGTTAAAGAATTTTCATTTTATGGTGAACTACACTATATTGCCAAAAGTTCTGGGACGCCTGCCTTTACATGCACATGAACTTTAATGACGTCCCATTCTTAATCCGTAGGGTTTAATATGGAGTTGGCCCACCCTTTGCAGCTATAACAGCTTCAACTCTTCTGGGAAGGCTTTCCACAAGGTTTAGGAGTGTGTTTGTGGGAATTTTTGACCATTCTTCTAGAAGCGCATTTGTGAGGTCAGGCACTGATGTTGGATGGCCTGGCTCGCAGTCTCCGCTCTAATTCATCCCAAAGGTGTTCTATCAGGTTGAGGTCAGGACTCTGTGCAGGCCAGTCAAGTTCCTCCACACCAAACTCACTCATCCATGTCTTTATGGACCTTGATTTGTGCATTGGTGCGCAGTCATGTTGGAACAGGAAGGGGCCATCCCCAAACTGTTCCCACAAAGTTGGGAGCATGAAATTGTCCAAAATGTCTTGGTATGCTGAAGCATTAAGAGTTCCTTTCACTGGAACTAAGGGGCCACGACCAACCCCAAAAACAACCCCACACCATAATCCCCCTCCACCAAACTTTACACTTGGCACAATGCAGTCAGGCAAGTACCGTTCTCCTGGCAACCGCCAAACCCAGACTCGTCCATCAGATTGCCAGACAGAGAAGCGTGATTCGTCACTCCAGAGAACATGTCTCCAATGCTCTAGAGTCCAGTGGCGGCATGCTTTACACCACTGCATCCGAAGCTTTGCATTGCACTTGGTGATGTAAGGCTTGGATGCAGCTGCTCGGTCATGGAAACCCATTCCATGAAGCTCTCTACGCACTGTTCTTGAGCTAATCTAAAGGCCACACGAAGTTTGGAGGTTTGTAGCTATTGACTCTGCAGAAAGTTGGCGACTTCTGCACACTATATGCCTCAGCATGTGCTGACCCCACTCTGTGATTTTACGTGGCCTACCACTTCGTGGCTGAGTTGCTGTTGTTCCCAATTGCTTCCACTTTGTTATAATAACACTAACACAACATCGTTCTCTTTCATTTGGGCCAGCAATCTCCTCTTTGTCTCCTGCAGAGCTCTCTGAGGTCCTCTACAGATACTGCTGCTGACCTAAACATACTTTTATTGATTCATCCAATGAAGTGGAAGAACTCTGATTAATAGTGTTAGATGGATGGATGTCAGTTTATGCACCATAGAAACATGCACGTGTTGTAGCCATTTTATGAAACTGGGATTTATGAGAATCTAGTAATATTAATAATTGTGCAATATATACACATTTAAGCGTATTAAAATTATTATTGTTATGATGATGATTACTGTATGTTTATATTGTATTTACGTTCTAGAATAACAAATTGATTTGCATGTGATTAACATATTTACTATATCTTGGCAAGAAGCGGTTGGCAAATTAGAATTTGGTTTGGCAAATGCTAGAATGTGTAGAGGTGCTTTATACATTTTTTTGACAACATTATTTAAATAATGTTCACATCCTTTGAAATTTAAATAGATAATCCAGGCAAATATGAAAATTCTATCATCATTTACTAAACCATTTACTAAACCATCGCTTCCAGCCAAATGTGGTATGCGAGTTCACGAGAGGGTTGAGTTTAAGCTTGCTGCGATGATCACGCGTAGAAGACCATCACTTCTAGCATGTGTCAAGCTTCACAATTACATCAAGAGAAAACTTGACCCTCTTGTGAACGTGCGTACAACAGTTGGCTGGAAGCGATGGTTAACAGTAAAAAAAAGAATTTTTTAATTTAAAATATAAGTATTTTTCTTAAACACACCTATTATTTCACTTCAGAAGACATTGACTCATCCACTGGGGTTGTATGGGTCACAATGGCTGTATGTGCTTTGTGGAGCATCAACATTTGGGAAGCCATTCGCTTGCATTATATCACATACTCACAGAGATGGATTATTTTTCTATAAATCTTTGTTTTTTTTCTAAAGAAAGAAAGAAAGTCATATACATTCTGGACGGCATGAGGGTGAGTAAATGATGAGAGAATTTTCATTGTTGGGAGGAGTATTCATTTAAATCAAATAATCTTTATTCCACAAACCTAAATGCACACACACTTATTCCATACACTTGGAGGTGTCTGTTATACACACACAGGGCTCCTGTAAATTAGACTGCCACCAGTGAAAAGCTCTGTTCAATTTCTCATCTATTTAACATGTTATAATGAGCACTAATCTGCTGGTTTTCTTTAAAGTGCACACTGGTGTGTGCGCGCTAATGTGTGAGTGTGTGAGTCAAAAATCACACAAATTGTGTTACCAGGCCAAGAATTTGGATTTTTGAAACACTGTCTAAACGTTGAACATATTTGTCTTATTAGAACACAGTCCCCAAACTCATTAACACATCATTGTAGTGCCATAACTTCAAAAGGGAGCTGTGGGGGCTTATTTTCCATTCCTTTAGGCCTGAAACATATTGTAAACCCATATCTGGATAAAAACGTCTACGTAGGGCAACTAATGGACAAATACAAAGGACTCAGGGTAAAATGTGTAGTAAGAGGGCTGATGGGAAAGCCCTGCCACTCATTATACCCCCACACAATCTGCTGTCCACCTCTGCTCTCTCCAGTTTGGAAGACAAGAGATTCACTCTCTCCATCTTTTGCACTTGATTTTTTTTTCTCTCTTTCTCTCCATTTATACATGCTGCTTTAATCACAAAAAGACCCATTAAAACAGCAGATGCTGAAAATTAAGACATTATTTAAATGACTGTTGCAGTGAGAACAAGAGGTGGCGGGAGAAGGAGAGAAAAATAAGAGAGATGCGCAGACAGATAAAGAGGAGGGGGTTACGAAATTAATTAGCCGGGTTTTCTTCTGCTCTGTTGTGGTTGTCTTTGTTGATATTTTCTGCGTCATTTCTTTTCTTTTAGCTTATTTTAGGAATGTTCATTAGTGTCCGCTGGATGCGGTGTGTGTGTGAATGAGAGAGATAGTTTGGGGAGGCTCTTTTGTTTGTTTTAATGATTGAGTGAGCCGAGATCTTCATGCTCATTACAGCACTTCAAACACCGTTACCCATAATCAGGAGAAAGGAAAGACAGAAAAACAGAAGAAAAAAAAAAATCAGATGATAAACTGCCCAGGGAGTCCGTAGCCCTACAGAGGGCCGTCTGGTACTCCCTCTCTCCCCGTCTCTGTTCCCATGCTCTTAGCTATCAGAGTTTAAATGGGTTGGACTGAAACTAGGCCGCTGCCTCTCAATTAACATCTCATTAGCTTTACATCACCCAAGTCTTCACCCTCCAGCCTGCGGGCCCTCCCTTTCACAACAACAAATGTTTATCATGCTCAGGCAACATTTCTGACAGCAAATCTTTCAGTTATTGTTTCTGAAATGTTTGAACTCTGAGGTTGTGCAGTGTGGGTGTGTAATTAGAGAACGTGCAGCGGTCAGATGTAATCACAACATTCTTTTGGTAAACATTACATTCAATTATATTTTGGCTGTATCTGCAATACAGGTCACATAAACACATATCCAACATAGAAATACATGGATTAATCTGACTATATTTGGCCATTTAAAGGAATAGTTCACCCAAAAATTAAAATTGACAGTTAACGGTAGCCATTGACTTGCATAGTATTTTTTTTCCCCTACTATAGACATCAATGGCTACCATCAACTGTCTGGTTACCAACATTCTTTAAAATATCTTATGTCTTCAACAGAATAAAGTAACTCATACAGGTTTGGCTTGAGGTTGAGTAAATGATGACAATTTTAATTTTTGGGTGAACTATCGCTTTAAGATGATTCCATTGGCCAATAATGTGTGGAAATAATGTGTGGAAATACTGTAAAATACATTTAATTAAAACATTTGTGAACATGTCATTTTACATCATTAAATTGGTAAATAAGTAAATAAATACAATTATATGTATTTTTATCTATGTATACATAACTGTTCAAAAGTTGGGGGTCAGTAAGACATTTTAACGTTTTTGAAAAAAACGTCTCTTATGCTTGTCAAGGCTGTATTTATTTGATCAAAAATCTAGTAAAAGCACTAATATTGTAATATATTACAAAATATTTAAAATAACTTTTCTATTTCAAGCTATTTTAAAATGTCATTTATTTCTGTGATTTTCAGCATCATTACTCCAGTCTTCAGTGTCACATGATCCTACAGAAATCATTCTAATATTCTGATTTGCTGCTCAAGAAACATGTCTTCTTATTATCAATGATGAAACCAGTTGTGCTGCTTAATATTTTTGTGGAAACAGGAAACTAATTAAATTGTATTACACTGTGTATATATAAGAGGGTGGCCACTGGCTGACATAATGCTAAATAGTTAAACTATTAAATCAATTAATGATTATTTTGTTCCACCAAAAACAAAAAACAACAACTTTATTTTACAATATTGAGAGCAAAATTGACGGGTTTATCTTGTATGGCAAATTACATATGTACAACATGTGAGAGCACTATAACATGAACACCACTGAATTCTAATAAGAGAGAATGAGAAAAAAAAATGAATAATGCTGTGCTCTCTGGGACCATTCAGTCTATTAAGACAAAGGTTCGATGCAAATAGTCCAATAGAGCATTAAAGTTCAATATTAGTAGCTACATCACAAAGCGCATGTAGGATAATCACAAAAGACATACGCCAAAACATGTTTTTTTGTCAACAAGGGCAATATGTAATGTTTATTGGGTCACTTGCTTGATTTATGGCTTGTCAGATAACAGTTAATAGTCAATTAAGAAAGCGATCGGTTAAAACCCACTGAAAAACCCATACATACACACACACAGCTTCGCTGCCTGAACTCCTTTTCTATTGGTCGGTAGGAATGCTACACTTGAAAGAATCTGATGTTGTCATGCCTGCCCTCTCACTGCGAGGACCCCTGCGAAATTACCCCCTCATCAGAAGCTTTGCACCAGCCCTGCTCCTGATGGCAAGCAGCAATCAGGTCTTTCACGCTCTCATCAGACAGTAATTTCACATCATCTTCTTCATACCGCTGTACAGCTTTAATGGGCTGTCTGCTGCCCATAGAAAAATGGGGAGAGAAAGACAGACCAGAGAAGGAGGCAGAAATAAAGGAAAGGGGGGAGGGAGGAAGGTGATAAAAAGAAGCCCTCCCTCACCGAGCTCAAACACTACATGTTCTCCCAAGAGGGGGACCAACAGGGAGGGAAAGAAAGAAAAGAGAGGGAGAAATGGAGGGAGAATGAAGGATGAGAGGTTGGGGGGAAGGGAAGGAAGCGGGAAAATGGCAGATAAACCTGATAAAAAAAAAAATCCAAATATTCCCCAAAGGATACGCAATGAGACCAAGGTTCTGCAAATCTCAAAACAACAATCTCGCCCTCACCGCCACATTCATCTACACCTGATCATAATTGTTACTCTCTCACCTCAGTGGCCAATCACACCTGTAATTTATTCCAATAGCCACAGAAAATCATAACTAATGTACCCTAAAATAGCTTTGTCAATCACTCACTAGTTTAAATGGCCAACGGGAAATCGTTTCGAGTCTTGAGTGTTGTTGCAGACATCATATAAAGCACCATTAGCATGTAGCCCTCGCCCCGTATCCCAATTAATAGCATCATCAGCATTCAGAGCAACCGAGCGTTTCGTCACTTAAATAGCACCTTTTTTGCTCCGTCCGAGGTTCATAGAAAAGGAGATTACATGCTATAGCATAATCCCTCAATCAATCGGGTCTACTGTACTGGCCTGACAAAACCACAACTGAGAAACTCTTGAGAAAAAAAAAAAGAGCAATGTCTTTGTGTCTTGAGTGGATTGTGAAATATCGAAAATGCAGTGACAGCTAGGAGTAAAATAGCATTTAAATTCAAATGGAATGGTCATTACTTTCTCTCTAGCTCGCTTGTCTTTTCTTTCTTTCTCTGTCCTTTTCACCCCGCTTTAGTTTGTCAGAGCAGAAATGAAAGGGCTGAATCTTGCCAGGGCTAAACAGGCTCAGGTTTGAATAACAAAGTGGACGGACATTTGGCATCACAATTCACTCCAGCAAAGACTCAATTACTTCCCCCTCATTAGCAGCAACTGTTGAGACCTCTTTCTCTCACTCTCTCGTTCTCACACATACACACTCACAACTTAAATTGGCTGTAATTCAGCTTGTCTTAGGTCTTACAACAAAGTGCTTTAAATCATAGTACCGACAAACATGTCGCACTGCTCGAGAGTTGTGTTTTTGGCTCACATTTATAATCAGTAAAAAGCCAGATGGCATTAATATGTGCATCTATAACCAAGCGTCTCACACAAATCTAAGAATTTAGTCCTGAACAACCACAAACAGACAACATTCAGCATGCTGAGAGTCTTTGGACAGGACTGTTGGGACAGGTCAGGGCCAAAACGAGAGCCATGCGTCTCTGTCAGCATAAGTGTGGATGGATAGGGGAGGTCAGACTTCTCTCACTAGTCAGCATGTAGCTGTTTATTCACTAATATTCACACTCCTCGCCATCTGTCAGCTAAACAACCCGCTGAAACGAGCCAGGAGTTGTGTAATGCTAATGCCCAAAAAAAAGTAGTGTATTACAATCTGTCCAAAGATAATCAAAATATAAAAAAATTCAGGAAAAGGAAAAGAAAAAGCTATATGTGATTTGATATAGTAGGGTTACTAAAAAAACTGTAATAATCACTTAAAGGTGCAGTGTGTAGTATTTATGAGGCTCTATTGACAGAAATGCAATATAATATACATAACTATGTTTTCTGTGGTTTATAAAGACCTTACATAATGTACCGTTACGTTTTTATTACCTTAGAATGAGCCATTTCTATCTCCATACACCACGGGTCCCCTTACAGTGAAATTGCCATTTTGCGCCTCTTTTGCGCCGCGTTTGTACAGTAGCCCTAAACGGACAAACTTCTCTACAGAACGCTAGTCACTCTCTACTCCCTCCGAAACAAATTTTTGTCCTGTGTCGGCCCCATAGCTTCTCTATGTGCTTTGAAAGGGAGGAGTGAGCGGTGCGTGATTGCAATTCTAGATGCAGCTAAAATTCACACACTGCACCTTCAAGCAATTTACTAAACTCTGCAGGAAAAATTACTGTGGCAGGACTGTATTTTTTGTTCTTCAATCTATGTGCTGATACTGTATACATTTTATTTATGTGACTTGTGGCAATAAATGAGAAATAATCATACAGGAATGTTGCAACAATCAAAATCTGAAGTTTATTGCAATTCAGATTTTCTATACTTGGGTAAAACAATCTTGATAGCATGAGAGCCCAATAAAAAAAAATACCGCCATTTGTACTAAGCTACAGTAGGGCATTTGATTCAACTGCAAAGTTATAAAGGATCTGTATTGTGATTGCTCGGAATTCCCTATGGGGTTACATGCGTGCTGTATGTACAATATTAATATAGGATAGAAGTACAGGATTACAGGAAATTAAGAAAAGCTGGCAAAACACACGAGATAAGCAATTTTTCAATTGACTGATCTGTAGCCTCTGTGAAATTATTGTTGAAAGTACGTTAACCCCTTTAACTCACATATGTAGTATAGTGACAGACAAAGGTGAGAGAAACAGAGCCGTAGCTGAGTTGAAGAGAACCTGCTGATTATTTTCATGGTCGTTTGAACAAGGTGCTTGTTTTCTTCATCTTTGTTCAAAGCCCACATCCATATTCATCCCAGCCAATGGAACAAACAGTAAACCTTGCAGTGTTTTCATACAATATGCCATAACCGTCAAGACAAGAATGTGCAAGGTGTTTGCCAAGAATATCACAGTGCATAATTCAAACACATGCTTTTGTTCTTTGTTCACTGCCTTTTAAATATTTTGGCCACAATTAAAATATTCTGCAGCTTTGGTTCAGCCACCTGCCCACTTGAATCTATTCTGTCACTGATTATATTCCTATACCATTTCTTTGTCATCAATATCCCACTGACTAACTAAAAAAAAATTGCTCTCTGTGCCTGCCATCTGACAGACAGCTTAGCAGATGCAAAATGCATTTGATATAACTTCGATATAAATTGCTTGTGTGCAGCCCTCTCTCTCTTTCAGCTTTCTGTGGTTGAAAGAATCACATTCACGGCACTGTTTCCAGCTCATGATGCAGCCAACAGTCTGGCTGACCTATCGGCCATGATTCATGTAGTCTGGCTGCTGAGATCAGCTCTGTCTGGTTGTCTGGCTCTCCACACGAAGAGAACATGTCTAGATCATCTAGATTCAAATATTTCTGAATTCTGGCTCCTTAACTGAGGAACGTCCAACCAAAACCTTTTAGATCTGCTCACTCATTTACACCAATTATAGCCAAATCTTATATCTAAACCAGCCTTTTCACCTGTGCTCTATGTTCTGTGCTATTAGTGATACATGCAATTAATACAAGGACATGAATACATCTCATCTATAATGAGAATGTTTTTAATTATTTGTATTCATTTTTTTGTGGTGGCAAAAGTTCAAAGAACATTAAAAAACAACATACACAAGCGTGTATATATACCAAGAATTACATTTTTAATTTTTCCTTTTCTTTGTCTTGGACACTTTTATTGGACAATGAACCAAATATTTGTGTCTTACTATTTATGACTGCACTGAAAAAAAAATTGGTGTAGAAACAATTTTCACTCTGAAATTGCTAGTAAATAATTACAAAGAAACAAGCAACACTTAATTAAATGTGACATTTTGAAGAAAAACTGAAAAAGCATTTTCGTGTAAAACATACTCCAATAACGTTTATACAACTTTTTTTTTTTTTGTTTTTTTTTTTTTTTTTTACCATGTGTCACCAAAAGAAAAAGCAAAAAGACTCAAGTGTTAGCTGGATTAACGCAAACACCACCACAACAGCCAGGCTTGGATCAGAGAAGAAATCAGAAAAGAAAGTGACAGACAGAGACATAAGGGTTCAAAGAAGCATGTATGTGTATGCTGAGATCCTGGCAACTCATCCCTGCATACAGGTCCATTTGTTGTGTGTCTGGCTTCACATTCATCCCTTTCTTTGAGTCTTTGTACAATTACTCCTCCTATTTGAGCAATTACAGCGTTATGATCAATAAAACAAAACTGATCAAACGCAGACTGAAAGGTTTGTACCCAAATGCTGTCGCCTAAATTAACCTAAATGCTGTTAAAAAGGTCAAAACTCTTTAACAGAGTGCCTGGATTGGCAAAGCAACACAAACACAAATCCATCTGCTCTGAACATGAAATAAAACATCCCAGGCAGGAACTTCAGAGAAGCAAGTGTACGTGTATAGCTCCTAAAGCCATATGATCGATGTGGGCTAGTTAACCATTAAAAAGCTGGAATAAGAAGCCGTCTTGAGAACAAAACATGTTTTTTTTCCTGGGTCTTGGGGTTCCCTTCACACTAGTAAACACATCTAGGGACTTACATGTGCACAAACCCAATGCGTGTTCACAGTCAAACACAGGCATACACACACACACACACACACACACACCCTTGCCTGCTCTGTCAGCTGAACTGACAGCAGTAATGAGTTTCTTCTCCCCTCTTCTCTGCATAAGCCAACTGGCACCCACTCAAGGGAATTTTTCTGGCTGAATTGTGGCCATTAATCACAATCTAGGGCAATGCAGTGGCATGAGAGTGTATGCGGCAAGCCCGGATACTTTTAACACTGACTAGAAACAGGGCGAATAGAGGAAGTGATGTACCTAACAAATTCAGCCATTGGCTGTAGCTCAACAACAGGCAATGACAGAGTTTGTCACTAGGAGTGCAATTACCGCAGGAGGAACGGCGACCCATCAATCACACTCAACAAGATGGACAGATATTCACCAGCTCCTCTGAGTCTCAACAAATGAAGGCAAACAAAAAAAAATCATAAGTTACACACTCTAGAATATAGGCTAAAGCATGAACACACACACATCGTAAATCATATTAAATTATATTAATTAAAAATCTGGCATATTAATGAAAAAGATTGAATTCGGCAAAACATGTTATGATGGATTACAGAACAGTGTGGCGTGGAGTGGGACCCTATTGTGACTCACACACACCGCTTTCTCAGTGAGGGAACGGTGTGCGTCAGAGTGAGTGTCTGTGTGGGTGAGAGGAAAGTGGAAAGTTAAGGTGGCTGTGGAGACCATCCCACTATAGATCTTCCATCATCCTACCCTGCTAAGACAGCTGGCAGTTGGGTGCCCGTTTCTCACTCTTTTCCTTTTATACTCCTCTTTTTTTTCCCTCCACTGGGGCCCCCAAACTGCCAGCTGACTAGAGTCACTAGGGAAATCACCTCAGGGTTGATGTGCAGGTCCCTCTGATGCACAAGCCCCGCCCCTACAGCACATGCTCTAATCCATATGAATTCACGCAAATACACACACACAAACCCAGCGTGGAGCTAAGCCTACCACGGTACTGTCCGCCTCGCTTCTGACAAATCACAAAGCAACCAGGGCTGAGAATGAGAATTATGACCCCAGACCCACAGCGTTAATGCCTCCGCTCACGGCATCAATCTATGGACCTTTCCGCTGCCACAGACAAAGAATCAATCATCACAACCTACAATCAATCACAGAAAACAATGAACTGCGAAGACAAAGAATCAGTCAAGAATCAGTCAAGCATAATAACACATCCTGTATATTAATACAGTATACAAACTGCTTTTGAATCCTTAAATCAGTATATCTATCATATTTTACAGTAAAAATATCAACATACCTTTAAAATAAGATATATTTACCTGAAAAACAAAATGATGACTTGTTTTCAAAGAATGTATTTTGAATAACTGTATTTTGTTTTGTTCCAATGACAGATTAAAAAAAAAAAAAAAAATCTTTCATGTAATCTGTGTTTTTGTCCTGACCAGCACAACAGGCATACTGGCATTTTGTCAGTTGCTTGCTTTCTATTTTTGTGCTGCCACACTGCATAGACAGAAAAGACTAACAGTTAGATAGGCAGAGCGAAAGATATACACTGTAAAAAATTATATGATCAATAAGTTATGACAACATATGTTTTTACATTGCTTTAACTCATCAAAATAACTTTTTTTTTATAAGTTATACAAGATTCAACTAATTTTTTAAAGTCAGTTTAATATAATTTAAGATGAAATGACGTAAACATCCAAGTTGATTGTACTTAAAATAAGGCAGCAACTTTTTTTTTACAGTGTAGTGACAAATAACAGCAACGGACAGACAGAAAGAAAGATAGCTAGAGTGAGATAGACAGACAGACAGATAGATAGCTAGAGTGATAGATAGAGTGATAGATAGAAAGACAGATAGCTAGCTAGAATGACAGACAGACAGACAGACAGACAGACATAGACAGATAGACCAATAGATGGTCTGTATTTTTTTTTACAGCATCAAAACAACCGTTTTATATTTTGTGCTGGTCTTTGATTATAGTGCTTTGGAATAACAGGTGTAATTTCACTCTGCAGGTCAGTTCAACTCTGAGGTAAATTTGCTTGTTATATAGATGAAAATGTTAAGAGGCTCAGTGTGTAATTACAGATCTAGCGGCTTGTGTGAACATCTGTTAGTGAAAGCGACTCCCCCCTGAGCTCATGATGTCATTCTGTACCTACACTGTCACTGAACCAAAAAAAAAAACACATGCCACTTGAAACACAGTGACACTTAATGACAGTGTTTCTGAGTGATATCTGCAGTACTGATGCGTCTCTTCTTTAATTCCATGGATCTCCTACATGAGCTAGTAACATGCTCAGGGATTTTCCTGCATTGCACATTTTTCCTGAAGAAAACGGAATAATATTTGATGTAGTTTTTTTCCCCCTTGTGACTGTGTCATCATCTCCTGTTCTGTGCTTTTGGAAACAAACAAGCAAGCCCATCACCCCTCCCTTGAAATGAATATGATGAAATGATGAAAATCTCACAAGTTATACATCTTCACCTTGATGTTTCCAAGCAAGTGACTCCAGCTGTAAAAGGTTAGAAGTGCTAAGATATTAATCTCTGACATGATGAGGAAACGTTTTCCCTATTGAATTGCCGCTGTGGAAAAATGTGCTATACAAATAACCCTGCTTTGCCTAATTTTACCTTTGCATAATATTATTATTGAGTGAGGTGATGCCAATAGCCTATAATTAAATAGTACAAAAAATGTGATGCAGAATCACAACAAATCTCTTTTTTTCCATAAAAGTTCTACAAGGGAGATTTCAAATCATCCTAAAAAAAAAGACTGAAGCGCATAATGTTGGGCAATATCTTCCCATAAAATGTCCACTTACATACCAACATCCAACAAGTGCTGTCCCACATTACTTCTGGAATAAAAAAGGATCTGCTGTGTTATTTGAGCAAAAGCAGAAACATAACCAATGCATCTCTGCTGTAAATTCTAGCTTTCCTAAGAACACTTTTTGAAGGTCATATGGAGAAATTGTACAATTACAGAGCAGGGAGGCAGCCGTACACAGCACTGACCTCCATTTCTTGCTTTAGCTTTTTTTCTCTCGCTCTCAGGACTTGTCAGTGTAAAAGCACTCAATTGCATTCTACACTGAAGAGAGGGACGGTAACAAGCCCCTGACATGGAAAACACTGTCCACCTCATGATCCTACAGCTGTGAACAGACACTAAGGGGTCTTTACATTAGCATATTCATTTAGATCCATATGAGTTTGCTGCTGTTGATGATGCAAACACAGACTTCTAACAGTCAAAAGATCTTTCAGAAAGGCATTTTTGCATCTTGTACTAATGCAGTATGTGTATGTATGTGTGTGTGTGTGTGTGTGTGTGTGTGTGTGTGTGTGTGTGTGTGTGTGTGTGTGTGTGTGAGTGTGAGTGTGTGTGAGAGAGAGAGAGAGAGAGAGAGAGAGAGAGAGAGAGAGAGAGAGAGAGAGAGAGAGAGAGAGAGAGAGAGAGAGAGAGAGTATATGGGTGGCCTTGAAAGAGAGCTGATGGGTACAGGGGAGCTCAGGTCCATTCTGGAATGAAACACTCCCTCCAGGTTTAAGGTTTAACCTCCACAGTGGCCAGGTCGAGCAGCATCTGAGACAACCAACACATGCAAGTTCACTAATTCATTACTTCCTCAGTACCATTTTTTTTGTAACTCCAGAAAGTGGTTAGCTACTGTTGAGGCTGTACATTTAAAATTTCATCTACAAATAAGCAGCCAGTAATTTTTTTTAAAGAAATGAAATGCTTTTATTCAGTAAGAATCCATTAAATTGATCAAAAGTGACAGTAAAGACATTTATAACGTCATAAAAGATTTCTATTTGTTTTAATCCCACTCTGTTAAATGAGGACCGTTTTAAAGAAACTTTTGCCACCCATATTGCTGAATTTCTTACTCTGAATGATAAGGGGGACGTGTCTGATTCAACATTATGGGAAGCTCTTAAAGCTGTCATTAGAGGCCAGATTATAGCTTTTCAAGCAGAACTGAAAAAGCAGAGGGGCAAAAGGCTTTCAGAAATAGAGACAGAGCTGCCAGTGCTAGAGTATCAGTTCAAACTCACATCGTCCAATTTAACTTTGGCGAGTATTAAGAAGCTCAAATATGAATATAATACACTCTTATCTGACCAAATTAGCTCCCTTTTATTAAAGATAAAACAGAAACTATTTGAATTAGGTGACAAACCCAACCGCTTGTTAGCTCGTCAACTTAGGGGCATACAAGCTAGTAGAGCCATAAAAACCATCAAGTTAAAATCCGGGGCCTTGACCAATAAACCAACAGAAATAAATAATGTATTCCAGGAATTCTATCAGGAATTGTATTCCTCTCAAAGTAGTGTAGACTCATTGGATATTACAAAACTCCTTCGCTCCCTTGGACTTCCTAAAATCACTGAGGATGCGAGGGAAAACTTAAATTCAGACATTACTTTGGAAGAAGTCTTTACAGCTATCAGAAGTTTTCTCAATGGTAAAGCAGCTGGCCCAGATGGTTTCTGCATAGAATTTTATAAAGCTTTTTCTAATCAAATTGGCCCCTTGATATTAAGATATAAAATTCTATTGAAAACACAAAATTACCAGAAACACTTTATTCAGCAAACATTGCATTGATCTTAAAGAAAGATAAAGATAGTACGTACCCTTCCTCTTATAGACCCATTTCCCTTTCGGTAATGATCTTAAAATATTTACTAAAATCTTAGCAAATAGGTTAAGTAAATGTATTAGTTCAATAATACATGAAGACCAAACAGGCTTTATCCCCGGGAGATTTTCTTTTCATAATGTACGTAGGCTCATGAACATTGTGTATAGGAGTAAAGGAAAACATGAAAAAATAGCCATTCTAGCCCTGCTTATAAAGCATTTGACAGTGTGGAATGGTCCTACATATTAAGCACCATTGAGGACTTTGGACTGGGACAAAAATTTTCTTTGTGGGTTGAGATGCTGTACCTTTGCCCCTCTGCCTCTGTTCTCACAAACAATAACAGATCACCCTCTTTCCTCCTTCATCGTGGTACCCGTCAGGGCTGCCCACTGAGCCCTTTATTTTTTGCTATCGCGACGGAACCTTTAGCAATAAGTATAAGAAATCATCCGCATATATCTCTTGTTACGATGGGGGGTGTAAAACACCAGATTTCGTTATATACGGATGATGTTCTTCTTTTTCTTTCAGAGCCAGGGAGATCTCTGCCTTTCTTGTTCGACCTAATCAGGGAGTTTGGTACCCTTTCTGGATACACTGTTAACTGGCAGAAAAGTGAGTTTATGCCATTATACGATACTATGGATCCAGTTTTTGTTAATCTCCCCTTTAGAACTGTAAGTGAATTAAAATATCTTGGTATCACTGTCCCTAGACATTTCAAAAGTTTATATGACACAAATCACAAAGTTATGATGAACTCAAGAGTGATGTAGAGACCTGGCGAGTACTTCCTTTAACAATGACTGGTCATGTCAACGCAATCAAAATGGTTACCTTACCCAGGTTTCTCTATTTGTTTCAAAATGTCCCAATCTTTCTAACCCAGTTATTCTTTAAGACATTTAAGACATTGATTCGGTGATCATGCCATTTATTTGGGGGTATAAAGCCCATCGTATATCTAAAGCACATATCTATAAATCGAAAGATGTAGGAGGTCTAGGCCTTCCCTGTTTTCAGCACTACTATTGGGCAGCCAGCATAAGGGCCTTAATGTATTGGTGTAGTGCATATACCGAGGTATTAAATACCACCATTCCTGCATGGCTCGTTATTGAGCGGGATATTCAGGATTTCTCCCTTCCCGCTTTACTCTTTGCAGAAAATAAACCTATTAGAACATTTAAGAAATGTAATCCCATTGTTGTAAATTCTCTTAAGATGTGGTATCAGCTTAGAAAGGTCTTCAAGCTTCCTCAAACGTGTTCTCTTACTCCTATAGCCTATAACCACATATTGCCTTCCTCGCAGACAGATAAAACTTTTTTATCATGGAAAGAAAAAGGAATTGTATCCATAGGTGATTTATACATTAACAATGTATTTGCTTCTTTCGCCCAGCTTAGACAAAAGTTTGGAAGTTCAGGTATTTACAAGTACGAAGCTATGTTAAAAGTAATATACAGTGGGGAGAACAAGTATTTGATACACTGCTGATTTTGCAGGTTTGCCCACTTACAAAGCATGTAGAGGTCTGTAATTTTTATCATAGGTACTCTTCAACTGTGAGTGACGGAATCTAAAACAAAAATCCAGAAAATCACATTGTATGATTTTTAAGTAATTAATTTGCATTTTATTGCATGACATAAGTATTTGATACATCAGAAAAGCAGAACTTAATATTTGGTACAGAAACCTTTGTTTGCAATTACAGAGATCATACGTTTCCTGTAGTTCTTGACCAGGTTTGTACACACTGCAGCAGGGATTTTGGCCCACTCCTCCATACAGACCTTCTCCAGATCCTTCAGGTTTCGGGGCTGTCGCTGGGCAATACGGACTTTCAGCTCCCTCCAAAGATTTTCTATTGGGTTCAGGTCTGGAGACTGGCTAGGCCACTCCAGGACCTTGAGATGCTTCTTATTGAGCCACTCCTTAGTTGCCCTGGCTGTGTGTTTCGGGTCGTTGTCATGCTGGAAGACCCAGCCACGACCCATCTTCAATGCTCTTACTGAGGGAAGGAGGTTGTTGGCCAAGATCTGGCGGTACATGGCCCCATCCATCCTCCCCTCAATACGGTGCAGTCGTCCTGTCCCCTTTGCAGAAAAGCATCCCCAAAGAATGATGTTTCCACCTCCATGCTTCACGGTTGGGATGGTGTTCTTGGGGTTGTAGTCATCCTTCTTCCTCCAAACACGGCGAGTGGAGTTTAGACCAAAAAGCTCTATTTTTGTCTCATCAGACCACATGACCTTCTCCCATTCCTCCACTGGATCATCCAGATGGTCATTGGCAAACTTCAGACGGGCCTGGACATGCGCTGGCTTGAGCAGGGGGACCTTGCGTGCGCTGCAGGATTTTAATCCATGACGGCGTAGTGTGTTACTAATGGTTTTCTTTGAGACTGTGGTCCCAGCTCTCTTCAGGTCATTGACCAGGTCCTGCCATGTAGTTCTGGGCTGATCCCTCACCTTCCTTATGATCACTGATGCCCCACGAGGTGAGATCTTGCATGGTGCCCCAGACCGAGGGAGATTGACCGTCATCTTGAACTTCTTCCATTTTCTAATAATTGCGCCAACAGTTGTTTCCTTCTCACCAAGCTGCTTGCCTATTGTCCTGTAGCCCATCCCAGCCTTGTGCAGGTCTACAATTTTATCCCTGATGTCCTTACACAGCTCTCTGGTCTTGGCCATTGTGGAGAGGTTGGAGTCTGTTTGATTGAGTGTGTGGACAGGTGTCTTTTATACAGGTAACGAGTTCAAACAGGTGCAGTTAATACAGGTAATGAGTGGAGAACAGGAGGGCTTCATAAAGAAAAACTAACAGGTCTGTGAGAGCCGGAATTCTTACTGGTTGGTTGGTACTGTTTTTTTTTTGGTTTTTTTTATCATTTATTTACTTTATTTACTTGTTACTCATTTGCTGGCATGGGGTGGGGGGTTGTTCTGTAAAAATGTGAAAAGCTTTAAATAAAATATAAAAAAAAAAAAAAGATTTCTATTTCAAATAAATGCTGTCTTTATAAACATTTTATTCATTAAATATTCCTAGGAAAAAAAAACGCTTAATATTTATGTTTCCACATAAATATTAAGCAGCACAGTTTTCAACTGATAATAACGTTTCTTGAACACCAAATCAGCATATTAGAATGATTTCTGAAAGATCACGTGACACTGAAAACTGGAGTAATGGCTGCTGAAAATTCAGCTTTACCATCACAGGAATAAATTACATTTTAAAAGCGATTAAAATAGAATTATTATTTTTATTTATATTACTTATTTTAAATTGTAATAATATTTTACAATATTACAATTTTCCTGTAATTTTAATAAAACAAAACAAAAAAATGCAGCCTGTGTGCGCATAAGAGACTTAATTCAAAAAATGTTTTTTAAAAAAATCTTGCCGGCCCCAAACTTTTGAATTGTCAAAACTTTTTAGTACTGAATAATATATTCAAAGTCATTTCCCATTACTTATTCTATATCTTTTTACTGAATTTGTTGCGATACATTCTGGGATTACTTTATACATGCAATGCCATAGAATTTGGCCTGAAATACTCATATGATGCCTAAAATGCTGTCTTGTTGTGCAACTTACTAGGGTTTGGAAAAGAACCACAATGTCTACAGCACAATATAGCTCATAAACGGCCAGGTCCCCAATTCATTCAGCACAGTAAACGGTCTGCTCATCCAGCTTACCCACCTCCCCACATAAAAGGGGGGTATATTGTGTTAGCCTTCTCATTGACAGTTGAGATTTAGTCATAGTATTTAGGTAATTGTCATTTAGGCCTACACAATATGTACTCACTTTCCACAGGATTCATAAGCCACCACCATTGTGCCCTTAAGCAAGACACTTAACCCAAGATCGCTCTAGCAGTATTGTCCCTCTAAAAGATGTACTGTAATTCGGTTTAGGAAAAAAAAACATTTGAAAGCCTCAGCTGAATGACTACTTAGTACTTAAATGTTGCTTTGGTAAGAAAGTGCCAGGAATACAAATTCACTGGGTAAAAAGACTGCAAGGAGATCAATGTCATGAATGATGTGTGAATAAAGACTCAAAACAAGTTAACGTTCACCATCCTTTCAGATGTACACGTTGCATTATTATTAGTGTCAGAAACGTAATGTTCGTCAAATGTATACTAAATGTATATATAACATTTCCCAGGATGTCATTACCTGTTGAATTGTAATCCAGTTCCTGTTATTCCAATGGGGTGTGGCCAATTCAATTTTAAATTCTAACATAATTGAAAGGGAGCCAGGTCTTTATTTCTGAAATTTTCCCAACCTTGGTACACACGCACGCACATGCACGCACGCACAGAAAACATTGAGACAGAAAACATGACACAGGGCAGCTTTTTCAGAATGACTTGCCAGCATTCAATTCAGACCTCATCTAATTGGTTCCTGTGAAATTCCATTTTGGCCCCAGATGGCCTGCCCCAAATACAGCAGGCTGACTACCTTTTAACCCCATTCCCTTCATGTGCACTGTCCCCATATGACAAAGAATCAAAGAGAAAAACACCCCTCACAAACAACACTTGATCGTTTTTTTCCTCACTTTTTTTCCTTTCCAAAAATGGCTGATGATTGACTCTATAAATAATCTGTATATACAGTAGTCCAACAGAACAGAGATAATGCAATTTACCATGGATTAACACTCTTAAAAAACCTGTAAAACAAGGAGGGCAAACAATTCTAAGCAATTCAAAGAGGACAGTGATGTTATCTGAGTCAGGGTGTTGCGCCACCAGCGCTGCCGAGCAAGCAAATGCTTTGTGCGTGAAAAGGGATTTATTTGTGCCAGCCAAATGTTGAAGCGCCTTGGAAAAACATTAAACCACTGAAACAGATCTCTATGACAGCATGACAAATCAAAGCCTTTCTCAGGGTGTGAGTGTTAGAATCGCTGTGGTCTTTCACTGATTGCAGAACGCCGATGTTGATGTTAGGGGGAAAAGCTCAGCACTATGTCAGTGTTCAACCACCTTATTCATTCAAAGCCAAGGTCAATGTCGCTGGCCCGAGGGGCCTGTGGGAGAGGAGGGGATGGGCGGCACAGAGAATGGAAGAGTGAAGGCGGGGTGGGGGGTGGGGGGGAGTTGAGAGGTGTTGGAGGAAAGGAACGAAAACAGGGAGGGGTATTCTGCCCCAGTGCACACACAGAGGTCACCATTCCCCGGCTGACCCCTCCCCCTCGCCATCCTACTGTGACCTATAACCCTGGCATCACTGAGTAAATGCAGAAAAAGACAGGGGAGGGGAGGAAATTAAAAAAAAGAGACGAGGCAGAAAAAAATTAATGCTATGTGGAGAGAGTGATGACAAAGGGAGGCCAGAGACAGGCAAGTCAGTCAGTCGGTCGATGCAAAATAGAAACCTGGAGGCTGGTGGCTTTTAAAGGGGCAGTTCACCCAAAAATGAAATGTCTATTATCATTTATTCACTCTCATGTTGTTCCAAACCTGTATGTACAAATCTGACTCTCTTTCTTCTGTGTAACACATTCTTTTGAAGAACGTTGGTAACCAAAGAGTTTTGGTTACCATTGACTTCCATTGTCTGCAAAAAAAAAAAAAAGAAAAAAAAAAGGCATTTCTCAAATTATCTTTTATGTTCTACAGAAGAAAAAAAAAAGAAAAAAAGTGTCCATACAAATGTAGGGCTGCACAATATATTGTTTTACCATCGATAGTCACATCGCAGGATGTGCCATGTCAAGTATAGGGATCGTAGTTGATCCGTACGGGCCAGCTTCACCCCGGTTCAGAACGCAAGTGATTTGCGGATTAATTGCAAAGTTTAACCATCATAGAGTGAAAGATTATCCTTTGCATGTGTTTTTAAGTCGAGTTAGGCATCAAGCACAAGAGGACTCGTGTGCTGTTTTCTGTGCACACAGAGCCACACAGACAGCACATGAACGCCGAATTCATTTCTCTTTCTCTTTCTTTTGAGCTTAAACGGATATGTGCACACAAAATGAAGTCAAAACGCCTGTCTCGGCGAGTATCCTCATAAACGCAGTCATATGTGTTGTAAACAATTGAGAAAGTAAACGGATGCATGTCATTTATATTAGGTCCTTGCACCCGCAGCTGTTTGTGTCATCAACGGTGATCAAACAACAGAAGAGAAAGAGAAAATGACTTTTGTAGCTTTAACAAAGATAAACTGTATTAATTAATTATATTAGTTATATTTCATGTATACACTAAGTGAAGACTGTTATTTTACATTTGATTATTCAATTTCTGTACCTGAAAAACAAAGCACTGATTATTTCAATTGTATCTTTCTTCTATTGTATTTATCTATGCTTGTTTTAATTTGTTTATTATTTTCTATGCAGATTCACTCCCCTAGAAAATCACTCCAATTAATATTGGGGTAATATCTGAATCAAATCAGAATCTGGTGAAAGTGTTTTTATATCACAATATATATTGCACGTTTTTTCCAATATCGTGCAGCCCTAATACAATGTTAACCAAAAATGTTTTGTTACCAACATTCTTAAAAATATATTTTTTGTGTGTGCGTTCTACAGAAGAAAGAAAATCATACAGGTTTGGAACAAAATGAGGGTGAGTAATGATGACAATTTTTATTTTTGGGTGAACTAACCCTTCAATTAAAGTATGCTAGCTTTGAGCCTAATCTATATGCTAGTTGACAAAATAGTTCAAACTGCCATATTTAGAATGTTTAATCTTTTTCTTTCAGAAAGATGGAGCTAAGAAAAATACTGATGATGACTCATCCTGGACTACACAGAATTTTGTCCAATCAAATGCTCTGCAATTAGAATGTTACTAACTCAACCCGCAACTGTCTAGAAAGTTGCAAATTATTGTTTAATCATGACTGCTAGTCTTTTAAAATATAGACTGATTGGAATTCTGATTGGTCAAATCATCATTCATGGCTGTGATGTAACTAAAACCTAATCCATTCAATATGTCCTGTCTAAACTTCCTTAATTGAACATGTATCAACACGGCAATTTCAAGCTCCTCAAGCTGTGTCATGAAATCTGCCCGCCAAATCACTTGGGAGACATCGACGTTTAGCTAAAATCTTGTACTAAATTACTAAAGAGAAAGATGGATGTTCTTTGAAGTCCAAAACACCCCACAACAATCCCATCTAGAATCTCCAGAGAGAATATCAGCGAAGGCAAGAGAGATACAGGAGAAGATTAATAAGATGTGACAACACCTCATGCCACCCTTCATCTGTTCCTCATCCTCTTCCTCTCGAGCTCCTACGATTTTCTGCCAAACTTCCAACAAGATGTCTGCCGGATGGGGGCGGACAGGAAGAGTTTTTTTTTTTATTGGTGGATGGCTCAGGGAGAAAGGTTTTTATTGGTGGATGGCTTGGGGCCTGTAAAGTCTGTTTAACAGGACTGGCTGGCTGTAAAGGTGCTGTTAAGTGTAGTGAAGCGCGGTGACGGGGGAGTGGATATGGAGGGAAAGGGGACATCTGGGAGGAGCTGGCAGAGAGAGCTGGCACACACGGCACACAGCACATAAATGGGAAGACAAAAACATGGGCTCTGAGCAAACAGACGATAAGAGTTATTTCAGCAGGAAAAAAAATGTAGAGGCAAAAAGACAGACACACAAATACACAAATACACAAATACATTACTGTTCAAAAGTTTGGGGTCAGTACGATTTTGTTGAAAGAAATAAATACTTTTATTCAGCAAGGACGCTTTAAATTGATTGTGACAGTAAAGACTTTTACACTGTTGCCTAAAAAATTATATTTCAAAATATAAATGCTGTTCTTTTGAACTTTCTACTCAAAGAATTCGGCCAGCAATATATCAGTTTCCACACACACACACACACACACACACACAAACACACACACACACACACACACACACACACACACACACACAAAAGCAACAACTGTTTTCAACATTGATAATAAGAAGAAATGTTTTAGAGCACCAAATCAGTATATTATAAATATTATAACATGTAAATAATCAAATAAGACAATATTATATTTAACAGAGTCATTGGCCTTTAAGTAATAAACTTGAAATACTCGTTCACTCAAGTTTGAAAAGAGTCTCTCTCTCTTCCTTACAAATGTGCACGCGCACACACACACACTTAAAGAGGTGCCCCATCAAGGAAAAGTTGTCCTGCCTCACAATGATCTCTGACCTCCTTTTTGACCTTCCAGCCCTTGCCTTTAACCTCCATCACTGAGGAATTCTCTCGACGAGCCCTAAAGCCCACACTCTAAAACCAAGAAAAGAGTGATCACAGGACCTCTTTTCACTTGCTTGTTTGGGAAAAGCAGGGGTGGTCCCAAGACATCCGGACAGAATCCATTTACAACCCCTGCCCCTTGACGTGCCTCCAAATGAAGCTCCCTTCTTAACCAAGTGGAAAAATCCTCTTAACAATGGCCTTGAATTTTAAAGTGGACCTGAAGCCAGATGAGTGGAGCCTATGGTCAAGGTTAATGCCATTACCAGTCCTACAAAATAGTTAGTTCTGATTCTAGAACAGCATATTATACAATTGACCATCTTGGCAGATTTCTAATGCTGTACTTAACATTATCAACACAGGTGTTGAGAGAAAATATTAGCAGTGAATTGCAGAACAGCGACCACTCAGAGAGGCAGTCTGAAGATTGGAGTGTGAATGACAGCTGTTTTTCTTTCCTGCTTCAGACTGCCATTTATCATCAGCAGCATGCCATCCAACTTACAGCTAGAATGACAGACTTGTTAAAAGGCAGAAAAGAAAGAGAGAGAGGGGAGGCAGAGAAAGAGAGACTTGAAAACAGGACAAGAATTTGAAAGGCTGCAAAAAGAACAGAAACAGGAATGTGGCAACACTCTGAGGTAGAGTGTGAAAGGGATATAAACCATGGGAGAAATGGAAGAGAAAGAAACAGAACATGAGAAGTAGAGAGTGACAGACAGACAGACAGACAGACATGAATGATACATGTGAGGAAGGCTGCCACACCGACCCACAGCAGTTTATGTTTATGGGACAGCTGCTTCTGCTCTCCCCTCTGCCAGTTTTAAGAGTGTGTGAATTTCAGATGTACCCATTTCCTTTTCTGGCTGCGAGCCATCTCTCCACTCACCTCTCAACCCATTCAAGCCGTGCCAACAAAAAGAGAGAGGCTCATGTCTACTTGCAAGTGTAGGGGCTGGATTAGATTATGATGCTAACAGGCAAATGCGTGTGGAACAGAGGAATCTAAAACGGGACTCATTTCCTTTTACCTTTAGTTGTTGACCTTACTGGAAAACTGCCTAGATTCCTTGAATACATGAGGGAATAAATGCAGTGGGGAGAACAAGTATTTGATACACTGCCGATTTTGCAGGTTTTCCTACTTACAAAGCATGTAGAGGTCTGTAATTTTTATTATAGGTACACTTCAACTGTGAGAGACGGAATCTAAAACAAAAATCCAGAAAATCACATTGTATGATTTTAATGTGCATTTTATTGCATGACATAAGTATTTGATCACCTACCAACCAGTAAGAATTCCGGCTCTCACAGACCTGTTAGTTTTTCTTTAAGAAGCCCTCCTGTTCTCCACTCATTACCTGTACTAACTGCACCTGTTTGAATTCGTTACCTGTATAAAAGACACCTGTCCACACACTCAATCAAACAGACTCCAACCTCTCCACAATGGCCAAGACCAGAGAGCTGTGTAAGGACATCAGGGATAAAATTGTAGACCTGCACAAGGCTGGGATGGGCTACAGGACAATAGGCAAGCAGCTTGGTGAAAAGGCAACAACTGTTGGCGCAATTATTAGAAAATGGAAGAAGTTCAAGATGACGGTCAATCTCCCTCGGTCTGGGGAACCATGCAAGATCTCACCTCGTGGGGCATCAATGATCATGAGGAAGGTGAGGGATCAGCCCAGAACTACATGGCAGTACCTGGTCAATGACCTGAAGAGAGCTGGGACCACAGTCTCAAAGAAAACCATTAGTAACACACTACACCGTCATGGATTAAAATCCTGCAGCGCACGCAAGGTCCCCCTGCTCAAGCCAGCGCATGTTCAAACTTCCCGTCTGAAGTTTGCCAATGACCATCTGGATGATCCAGAGGAGGAATGGGAGAAGGTCATGTGGTCTGATGAGACAAAAATAGAGCTTTTTGGTCTAAACTCCACTCGCCGTGTTTGGAGGAAGAAGAAGGATGAGTACAACCCCAAGAACACCATCCCAACCGTGAAGCATGGAGGTGGAAACATCATTCTTTGGGGATGCTTTTCTGCAAAGGGGACAGGACGACTGCAGCGTATTGAGGGGAGGATGGATGCGGCCATGTATCGCGAGATCTTGGCCAACAACCTCCTTCCCTCAGTAAGAGCATTGAAGATGGGTCGTGGCTGGGTCTTCCAGCATGACAACGAGCCGAAACACACAGCCAGGGCAACTAAGGAGTGGCTCCGTAAGAAGCATCTCAAGGTCGTGGAGTGGACTAGCCAGTCTCCAGACCTGAACCCAATAGAAAATCTTTGGAGGGAGCTGAAAGTCCGTATTGCCCAGCGACAGCCCCAAAACCTGAAGGATCTGGAGAAGGTCTGTATGGAGGAGTGGGCCAAAATCCCTGCTGCAGTGTGTGCAAATCTGGTCAAGAACTACAGGAAACGTATGATCTCTGTAATTGCAAACAAAGGTTTCTGTACCAAATATTAAGTTCTGCTTTTCTGATGTATCAAATACTTATGTCATGCAATAAAATGCAAATTAATTACTTAAAAATCATACAATGTGATTTTCTGGATTTTTGTTTTAGATTCCGTCACTCACAGTTGAAGTGTACCTATGATAAAAATTACAGACTTCTATATGCTTTGTAAGTGGGCAAACCTGCAAAATCGGCAGTGTATCAAATACTTGTTCTCCCCACAGTATGTTGACTTACACAAGGAAAGCAACACATCCCTAAAGGATTATGATCTGCAAAGATGATCTGTATGAAACTGGAATGCCTTTAGGTTATAACGCTGTCAGAAAAATGTGCAAAATTGTGCCTTTAGGGGAACAACAGCTTGTCACTGGGGCAGCACTTTCAAAGGAAACCTTTGTACCCCTAAAAGGTGCATATCAGTGCCTTAGAGTAGTAATATGTACCCTGAAGGTACAACTATGAACTTTTTAGGGGTAAATAAGGTACAAAGTTGTCCCTATAAAGGCATTGCCCCAGTGTCAAGCTGTTGTTCCCCTAAAGGTACAACTGTTGTAAATTTTTTCCTGAGAGTGAAAAGACAGAAATTGGGTTTCCATTCATGTATGTTTATGCAAATTTTGGATTTTGAATGAAAAATGTTGGATGGAATATATAAAATGGAAAATATAATTTCCAAAATGTGCCTAATAAATGTATTCGCTCACCTGAGGTGGATTTATTTCTTTATGTCTGTAAAAGACAATGTTATAAAATACAATGAAAACACATTTACAGAACCAAATATATTCTAAAATGTGCATCAAAAATGTGCAACAAATAAAGTTTTAGAAAAAAGTGATTTAATTTATTTTATTTTTGTTAAAACAGTCTTCTCCAATGTGTGGTGTGTGAAATCTGTGCTCAAACATCAAACGCAGTCAAGTTACAACTACTGCATTTCCCATAGTATTAATATCTTACTTGAGGTTCAAAAGGGCTAATACTGATAGAAAACCCTCAAACCCTCAAGCGAGAGAAAACACTCGAGCTCCCCTCGAGATCTAAGTGAGATACATGTGCTACAAGATTGCAAAATGATGGTCTATTTCCATGATCCCTTCTTGTGTCATTTTATTTAGAGTGGAGCATACAAATAACTGTTAAAACACTTTCTCCAGAGAAGGTGAGAAGAGCAAGGTGTTGAATTTCCTGATGGCTCATCTCTAGTGAATTACAGAGAGGCATAATGGCAGATGCTACAGGGTCCCTGGGCTGATCTCATTCTATATTGACTCTAATTTTAGCCCTCTCTTATTCAATCGCTCACTGTTCCATATCTCACCTTTCAGTATTTTTGCTCATCTCACAATCCATTAACATTAAAACTAAGGTTGATCTTGCACTAGGGACATAACCACCATGGTTATATAACCATAACCACCTCTTATATTCTGATCTGTAAGAAATGCGTGGGGCCCCTTTTCAACCTATGCCACTGTTCAAAAAATTCAAAATGTTCTACCCTGTAAACAGTAACAGTTTCCACAAAACTAATAAGCAGTACAATTTTATTTGAGTGCCAAATCAGCATATCAAAATTATTTTTGAAGGATCATGTGACACTAAAGATTGGCATAATAACTGCTGAAAATTCAGCTTTGCCATCACAGGAATAAATTATATTTAAAAAATATTTATAAAAAAAAGTATTAAAAATAAATATACAAATTAAATAAATATATTAAATGAGAGAAAAGTTATTTGTAATAATATTTCATAATACTGCTTTTACTATATTTTGATCAAATAAATGCAGCCTTGGTGAACATAAGATAATTCTTTCAATAACATTAAAAAAAACAAACCCCAAACTTTTGAACAGTAGTCTATATAAGGATGTTTTTGCCTGCCTCTCCTCCTCGCGACCAGCACACATGCTCATCCACCTTTCTGAGCTCACTCGGACCCTCCCTCCCTCCCTCCCTCCCTCTCTCCCTCTCTCCCTCTCTCCCTCTCTCCCTCTCTCCCTCTCTCCCTCTCTCCCTCTCTCTCTCCTCTCTCTCTCTCTCTCTCTCTCTCTCTCTCTCTCTCTCTCTCTCTCTCTCTCTCTCTCTAATGGTTTTTATACTGTGCAAACTGTATATTCTCTCACCTTACACTAACCCAGGGATGGGCAAACTCGGTCCTGGAGGGCCACTGCCCTGCAGAGTTTAGTTCCAACCCTAATCAAACACACCTGAACCAGCTAATCAATGCCTTCAGGATTACTAGAAAGCTACAGGCAGGTGAGTTTGATCAGGGTTGGAGCTAAACTCTGCAGGGCAGTTGCCCTCCAGGACCAGGTTTGCCCATCCCTGCACTAACCCTACCCCTAAACCAACCCATCACACAAAACTACAGGCATTTTGACATTCTCAAAAAAAAACCTTATTCTGTATGATTTATAAGCTTGTTTCCTCATGGGGACCTAACAGTGACACGAGTCCCCATAAGGCTGTGTGCATTCAGGTTGAAGTCCCCACCGGGATAGAAAAACATGAACACACACACACACGAACACACACACACTTAAGAAAAGCAATGGCAACAATCCACATGATCTGTGGTATCATGTACCGTGCATCCGCAAAGTATTCACAGCACTGCACTTTTTCCACATTTTTATGTTACAGCCTTATTTCAAAATGGATTAAATTCATTCTTTTTTTCCTCAATTCTACAAACAATACCCCATAATGACAATGTGAAAGAAGTTTTTTTGAAATCTTTGCAAATTAAAAAAAATAAAAATAAAAAAATACACATGTACATAAGTATTCACAGCCTTTGCTCAATACTTTGTTGAAGCACCTTTGGCACCAATTACAGCCTCAAGTCTTTTTGAGTATGATGCTACAAGCTTGGCACACCTTTTTTTTGTGTAGTTTCTACCATTCTTCTTTGCAGGACCTCTCAAGCTCTATCAGGTTGGATAGGGAGCGTTGGTGCACAGCCATTTTCAGGTCTCTCCAGAGATGTTCAATCGGGGCTCTGGCTGGGCCACTCAAGGACATTTACAGAGTTGTCCCGTAGCCACTCCTTTGTTATCTTGGCTGCGTGCTTAGGGTCGTTGTCCTGTTGGAAGATGAACCTTCGCCCCAGTCTGAGGTCCAGAGCGCTCTGGAGCAGGTATTCATCAAGGATGTCTCTGTACATTGCTGCATTCATCTTTCCCTCGATCCTGACTAGTCTGACCTGTCTCCCAGTTCCTGCTGCTGAAAAACATCCCCACAGCATGATGCTGCCACCACCATGCTTCTTCCATTTATGGCTGATGGAGGCCACTGTGCTCATTGGGACCTTCAATGCTGTAGAAGTTTTTCCGTACCCTTTCCCATATCTGTGCCTCGATACAATCCTGTCTCGGAGGTCTACAGACAATTCCTTGGACTTCATGGCTTGGTTTGTGCTCTGACATGAACTGTTAACTGTGGGACCTTATATAGATAGGTGTGTGGCTTTCCAAATCATGTCCAATCAACTGAATTTACCACAGGTGGACTCTAATCAAGTTGTAGAAACATCTCAAGGATGATCAGTGAAAACAGGATGCACCTAAACTCAATTTTGAGTGTCATGGCAAAGGCTGTGAATACTTATGTACATGTGATTTTTTTCGTTTTTTTATTTTTAATAAATTTGCAAAGATTTCAAACAAACTTCTTTCACGTTGACATTACTGGGGTATTGTTTGTAGAATTGAGGAAAAAAGTAATGAATTTAATCCATTTTGGAATAAGGCTGTAACATAACAAAATGTGGAAAAAGTGAAGCGCTGTGAATACTTTCCGAATGCACTGTATGTCTGTATCACAAATGGTGTGGGATGGGTTTTATTTATGGTTTTGTTAGAATCTGCCACCATAAATATGAGCTATACTTAGCCAAAACCACACACACAAAAAAGTGGAAATACAAATGCTGATTCAATAATATTCACCAGTACCTCACATACAGTAGCTATATCGGACACTCAAACCACACAACACAAAAAAGCAATAAGTGTCCTAATTTGGGCCTGTGAATTACCCACTATCCTTCTCTCTCTCTCTCTCTCTCTCTCTCTCTCTCTCTTTCTCTCTTAATTAGGGCTCTCTCCCTGTCAAGCACTTTTCCTCTTTCTCCCGTCTTCTCCATGCCCCATTGTGAAGCAGTCCTGACCTGAAAGCATGTGTCATTGAGCTCCATGTCAGTGGGGTGCGGTTAGGCTTCTGAACAGGAGAGAGGGGGCTTGTGGGATTGTGGGGTTGAGTGGGAGGAGCTTGGCTACTGGACAAAGAGAGGTAGGGCATGGATTGTTGAGTGATGGAGAGAAAAGCCAGTGGAGAGGAGAACATGGAAGGGGTGAAACCCAGAGAAAGTGCAGGCCCCCTCCCCCCATTACCCTGCACGACAGCCCTATAACCGCCTCTGCTTTGATGGTTATGTGTCAACACATACACCCCTCCGGTTTGACCAACAAAACAGCTCTCATTCAACACCCAGGATTAGTTGTTGACGCACGACGGCCAGCAAAAATGTCAAATCAGATTGGAAATGTCTGAAGGGAAGCTCATAATAATGATTTTTATTGGAGCTTCCTGCTTCTCGTTCATTCTCCCATTCTCTTTACAATCTGCCTTTTTACCGCTCTTGCATTCATCTGTAGGGGTGACCGCACCCCGGGTACTCTTATCCTGTGTTAAATCATAAAGTGCGCTGAACTGCAGAGAGCTGTATATATATGAATATGTAGCGATCTGTTTATGTTTATTTGCAGTTCTCTCTTCAGTCGTCCCTGGCCTCATCTCTTCTTTCAGGTTTAGCCTTTCCATCTTAATTCAAGCAAATCCCCTCCAGAGTTGACACGGTCAATTACAGCGCAAGAAAGCTGAATGAGAGGGTGAGAAAGAATAAATTAATACTTAAAGCCTAAACTCTTTAACAATTGACACTTAAAAAAAGAATAAAAGCGCAAGTGTTCTGATTGATCAAGGAGAGCTGTTTGGTAATGGGTGGGGGCTTTTATGATCAGTTGCTTGGTGACAGGCTCAAGAGGAGGGCAGGAAGCAGGAATAAACTGTGCGTCACAATCCACTGTACCGTTTCCATGATTCATTCAAACTATGAAAAGCTTCCTGAGGCCCAGCTAATGAGGATCCACAAGCGAAAAGCAGAAAGAAAGAAGGAGAAAAGGGAGGAGATGGAAAAAGAGAGGCAACGAAGCCATCAAAGACGAAACATTTACAAAAATAAGTGTTTCCTGAAAGGGCCATGTGATTGAGAGCGGCGGCGGGAGCTCAGCACCCGACTGTGTGCTCACAGAAATGGCCGACAAGCAAAAAGGGGAAGCGTAATTTATGGAAAAAGTGGCCGTTTTGGGGGCGGAAGGGGTCTTTTTCTGAGGGGTGTTGTAAAGAGCCTCGCTAATCACACCCTCTTTTGCGATGGCAGAGTTCTCTCTTCACGCCAGCGGGCCGAAATTATCCCAAAGTGCAAATTGAGCCGGTGTCTCGAAAAACGTGCACAAAACCAGAAAAGACACAAAAACACGGGGGCAAAAAAAAAAAGAAGTCTTTTGATCAGTTTGAGGACTAAGGAGCAGATCTATGTCACCTCACTTAGCAGGAGAAAGGGCTCTCCTAACAGCCTGTGCAACACTGGTGGCGTCTAAAAGGATGAAAGAGCGCTGTAATGGGTGGAAAGCATCTTGTATGCTAAAGCAGCCCGACTGGTGGTTGGCCATTACACATCTCCCTCTTTTTATTAGACTCAATGTGCTGGCTATACAAACAGCCTGCCTGGGGGGTCACAAAGCCCTTTGGCAGCAAAGAACCAGGTACATTTATCTCATTTCTACTGTAAATGTCTCATTGAGGGAGGGGAGGTTAATACTGCTTCATTTGAAAAGACTTTAGAGTTTTCTTAATATACATTGCACACGGTCAAATGAAATCTCTCACTCTCCATCCTGTTATCACCTTCCATAAGTGTCTCTAATAATTTGCTATCTTCAACAGGGAAATGAGTTTGCGCCTATAAACACACCACGATTATGAGCAGCATTTCTTTCTGCACTATTCAATCTGCAGCGCAACAGCGAACGATATCATATTTCAACCGAGCATGCAGGCTGAATTGAATGTGGTGAGATAAAAAGACAGTGTACAGTGAATAAAAAAATGCCAAGACATGCTGTTCTATATTTTACGAAATCGCACAAAAAGCATGAGTTATTGATTTGAGCCCATCTGATGAACTTGTCGCTGAATGAACTCACTGAATCTGAGCACCTACTGCAAAAAAGGGGTCTGTAGGAAACATTGGCTTTCTTTACACAGCCCCATCACAGCACATTCTGCTCATCATAGCAGGGATGTAATGGAAGTAGCAACAGATCTTCTTCGGTATCTTCTGAGTGAAACGGATTATCGAAAAAAAAAAAATTGTAGGGCAGGGACTTAGTTCACTCCATTGGTTATTGACTGGATGGAAGCAGATTGGCTGAATGTGAGCTTACAGTCACTTGCGAGAAAGGGGTGGGGTTTATGCAGACTAAGGGCCAGATTTACTAAACAGGGCAAATTAGCGTGAGAGTGCAATTAAAAAAAAAGCGCAGATGGGAGTGGAAAGTTCTGCGCGTGATCTACTGACAACGTGCAAATTAAAGAACACAGACTCAGCCAGATCATTTCCATAATGACCAACGCAATCTACCAGTTAGCGTCTGGTTTATGACATGCTTTTTTGGGCGGTAAATAATGGCGCAAACATCAGTAAATTGACGAGCGCAAACCTTAGTAAATCACCTTGCATGGTTCATTTAAATACTCCCCTCCCATAAATTTTGCGTCTGAAAGGGAAACTCCTACAAATGCACATGCAATAGTTCAGCCGCAAAAATAACACTGTCCATGCCTTTTCAGCGCAAATTTAGTAAATCCTGACAGTAGTTTTTTAGCGCCAAAAGAGTTTTTTTTTGTTTTTGTAAATCTAACCCTAAATGATTGGAGTACATCACCAGAGAAAAGTCTGTCATTGATCGGAAGATCTAGTTATATTTTAATAAAAATTACAAGCATTAAAAAAAATGTTTAAACATGAAACATATGCATGGATGAATTGTTCACTATTTGATGCATTTAGAAAATAGAATGTATTTCCACTTCATGCCTAATTTAAAGGAAAGATGCAAAACTTAAAATCTTGTCATTTACTCACCCTTATGTTGTATCAAACCTGTACAACTTATTTTCTTTTTTGTAAAAAGGAAATAATTAAATTAGTCTGGAATGGCATGAGGGTAATAAAATTACAAATGTGTCTTTTTTTGAGTGAACCAGAGGCCAGCATAAACGTAGCCACTACAGTATGTTCCTGTGTCTTAACAACTAGTCTGACCAACTAGCAGTTAGTTAGGTGTATAATCAGTCTTACTTTTCGGTTTCACATTAGACCAATCTACCTTTTTATGTAACTGACTTTTAAAAGTTATGAAGAAAAAAAATTAGATGACTAACTTCCATAAAACTAGTCTAAGCAGTTTATGCAACCGGCCACAGGGTGCACTGTACAGCTATAAAGCACAATCCAACACTAAAATCAAAAACACAATGTGATGAAGATGTCCTAAATCTCAGCATAAAACAAAAAAATCCCTACTATATGTTTACTAGTACCACACACAGACACAGACATACCACACACATAAAATGAGATGGAGAACAACATAAAACAATGCCAGAACGAAGAAAGACCCAACTTAATGACTTCGAATACAACTGTGGATTTTGCTCATGTCATAATACGAAACCCAAGGCAGTCTGTAAAAAAAACAAAACATGTAATGACTTTAAGATCAAACTCCATCTCCAGCAGGACATGTGTAGGAACTATTAGCGTCTCATTGATTGTAGCTGAAGGCCTAAGGGAAGCATGCTCACGCACATGTACCAATGTAAAATGAGAAGAACGTCATTTCAGCTGTGTGTGAGTTGCCCTGCAGATAGGAGAGTGAGACTTCAGTTGGCCATTAAGCCTGTTCTTCCTTTATCCTGTACACTTCTAAAGATTCATGGATAAAGAGGCCATGCCCTGAGCGCTGGTACCCTGATACTCTAGACACTTGTCATTCCTTTTGAAACCAAGCACACACACTCTCTCTCACCTAAATCACTTAAATATTTGTCACAGGTCAGACAATAAAAGAAAAATGTACAAAGACTCAAACAGTGGTCACATGCTTCATTAAGATGGAGCCCACTGTCAATGCTCAAGCTTTCAGTGCAGGGATCAAAAGGTCACTGAGTGACCTTCGTATCAGTCGTGATCCTACAGCTCTGATCAATGTTAGCCAAAGCTGTATTTGCTTATTTGCTATTATATTTGCTTTCGTATTCAATACAAGATACTCCTTATCACATTCAAAGTTTCTCTGACCCCTGACTTTATGATCTAATTCATGTTATGTTATGTTATCTACCTCAGTTCATTATGTTACCTATCTCAGTTTATCCATATTGTTTTTTCTTTTCTTTGTCTGCTGTCATGTTTATTTCTATAATATTGTGAAGCGACCTTGAGTTTGCCGAAAGTCACTATATAAAATAAACTTATTATTATTGTGAACAATTCATCCATTCACATTTCATTGTTTTGACCTTGTCATTTTTAATGATCTTCCAGTGAAACGACAGACTTCCCTCTGGAAACGTATGGCAGACTTCTCCTATATCTCCTTTATCTCAAGTACAAACTCAGACATTCAGATCTGCTTTCCTCCAATCAACAACCAACCAAGTCCCCACCCAATATTTTTTTGATAATTTATTTCACTTGGATGTGTCACAATATGTGAGAAAAAAAATCTAAATCGCACATAAATCCTTTAATTGTCCATGTGCTCTATTATTTAAACATTTCAAAATATACCCATTTCCTTCACAAGTATCACCTTCACTCAAAGAGAAAGTCAACATTGTGCTTAATCCCTGAGAGACTTTATCAGCTGTTATTTTCTCATTTTTAAGGTCATTTCTTTCTAAATGTGCCGTTCATTTCCTTCTAGTTTCATGCAACTGTGTTCAAATGTATTACAGCACTTTCTTATTCCATATTTACATCTCACTATGTGCTCTTTTTGTGTGCACCCAGACCTGATGGAAAAAGTATATTGATGGTACCTATAGCTAATGCATTACATCAATCATTGTATGAAAATAATAAAAGAAAACATTCTGCCACATAACAATTCGCTTTTATCTGAATGCTTTTCATTATGCTTGTCCACCCAGCTTTGCTTGCCAATAATTTAGTCCAACAATAGATCTTCATCTCCTATGCTATTAGATTTGCATCCCACTCTATCTCCCAGCTATTTTTCACCCATAATTTATGCAGAAAGCAGACTTATTCCTCTCTAGCCCTGATGAGAAATCGAAAAAGGCGCTTAAAAGTAACTATGCGCTGACCTTTAGCAATCAGCATCCCAGAGAGTGTGGGTTTAAAGGTTCCCCAGTCCAGCGAGCCAAGATGACTGTTCCCTGTGGCGCGGCAGAGGCGACGTAACTTCAGAGGCCAGCCACTAACCACTGGCCCACTGGGAGCGGAGCCAGAGTATGTTCCACAACACAGCAGTGCACCGTCTACACACAGTGTATCAGTCTCACTTCACCGTGTGCGTGTGCATGCACAAGTCAACGATCTTCACATCACACACACCTCACTGCAAGGCCAACAAATGGACTGCTGTGTTCAGATATGGCACAGCATGGGCTGCCCATGTGTGTGTGTGTGCGTATGTGTGACAAGACCGCAGGCGGAGATGTCTTTCTGTGTCAAACAATACGGCCACAGAGGTAAATGTCTGCAGACACTTTTTTGCTTTACGGAGACAGAATCAATTGCAAACGTATGATGCGGTCGATAAAAAGATGTTAAATTAGGCATGTCATCACTGACCACACTGAATTAAACACAAAGCTCAACATCTATGCAAACTGTCCATTCAGACCATGTCTGCTATGGATGATATGCATTCTTTATGTACACAAGCTGGCAGTAAAGCAGAATCAAGATCAATAAATGGAACGCACACTTTTTAATATGACTAAATTACAATTTTAAATAACATTATAAAATATAAATAATACGTTTATGTAAAATATGACCTGGGAGAAAAGCAGAGAGCAAAAGAGTCATTACTACTTTGTGTTATCATAACATATATTATAAATATATATCTACATTAATATGAATTATGTAAAGGTATACATCCATTTATATTTAAATAAATAAAAGTATTTTATGATAAAATAAAGTAGTGATGATTCAAACCTTTCCTGCTTCTCTCCAAAGTTAATCTTATAAGTGCAAGGTAACAGGTTACTGTAAGTCCTGATTGCTTGAAGTTGAAGAGAAAGGACCTGATTGCTAAAAGCCTATTCCTTCTGAAGCACCATATAATAACAGCAAGAGACCCTGAATTCCTCACATCATCACAAAAACACACTTTCACATTAGCACTGCAGTGTGCTTTCAAATTAACACTCGCCTGACATCCATTTAATGACCAACTCTGCTCTCCCCTCGGATACTATTTACAACTATGCCAACACAACTACCTCCTGCTAACCGCTAAAGAGAACATAAAGAACCCTCCATAAGGCCCTTCTGTTTTCTTTCTTCTTATGCCCTTTATATTTACCCAGCATCTGTATGAAAAGATCAAACACATTTTGGATGACATGAGAGCGGACAAATGATAATAAGTCATCTTTAGTTGCCATAAACACATGCTGAGTTTATGAAAATCCAATCATAAGCACAATACAGTAACAACGTTTCAGCACTGGATGGGAACAAGGCCCGATTCATAGAGGGCCACGGTGGGTATGGACGCCTAGAAAAGCAAATTTAGCCTTGGTGCCTGTGACTAGCAAGCGGGTGAACAACAGCACTCCAGATTATTGTGACACCGACAAAAGCAGAGGGAAAAAGAGCACAGCATGGCCGGGTTTAATAGTTAAGTTCAATACAAGAGGCAGAGATTTAGTAATATAAATCACAACACAAGCACGACTGGGAGCACCACAGCAGTGCACAAAAGGCAGACTGGATCCTACAAGCCAATTTATCTTCAGAAATAGAAGGAGCCCATTGTCCATATATCAAATGGCCTGTCCCAGCCCCCTGCGTCCCTCAAGTTCAGTTCATCCAAAGTTAATGTAGCCTGAGTTTACACCACGCCGTGCTCTAACACTGTGCGCTCTGTGAAAGACTCAGAACGCTCTGCAAATGAGCTGGCAGTGGCTTCTATCAAACTCACTTTAGCTTCTTGGGACAATATCTGCTGCAAGTGATGTATCTAGGGGTGGCCCATTTGGGGCAGAGACACTTTTAAGAGTGGCATGAAACATAACCAGCCTTCCCTGATGAATATTATGTAATTAATATAATACAATTCTAAATAAAGAAAATATTTTCATTGTCATCATCATCATCATCATATCATCGGACGGCAAGCTAAGCTGAAACAGATTGGACAATATTAAGAGTATTATATTAATATAATTTTAACCAACAATTGCAAGGAATTTTACCATTGTTGTATACAGTTTTTTCTTTTTCTTTTTTTCTTTTAAGTATTTGCCATTAAAAAGCCCTTGAAAAAAACAAACAGGAGGGATTAGCGGAGTGTGAACTGAACAAGGTCTTATCTCTCAATTACAACACACTGAAATGCTACTTACTAGCAGCCTGCACTCTGGCTTTGCGGCTCAAGACCAGCCCAAAGAAATTTTGGGCTATGCACTCATAGTCTCCCTCATCAGATAAGCCATCAGACTTGGTCTTCTGGAAGTGACCAATCAGAAGCGAGCCATTAGCAAACATGATGTAGTTTTGGTCCTCCACAATCAGCGCTCCGTTGCGTCTCCACTGTGTGGTGATAGGTGGAATCCCCTCCACCTGACAGTGCAGCATCAGAGGTTGTTCCTGAACAGCGATGATGTCACTGGGCTCCAGGGTGAATGACAGCTCGGCCCCAGATGTCATACCTAGTAGGTACAAACACACAAATACATACAAAAATACACAAAGATTAAAAACTGCACTATAGAGCCAATATAAATGAAAGGCTTTACTCAGAGGGCTTTGCTCAGAATATTACAATTTAAACCAAAGGAATCAAATGCTGAAGTTAACACTTATGGTGTATATAATTAAGTAATATGGACTATACAAAAAAAAAAAAAAAAATTCTAAAATATTTTAACATATACTACCGTTCAAATTTTTGGGGTCAGTATGATTTTTGAAATATTTTTGAAAGAACCTCTTATGCTCACCAAGGCTCCAATTATTTGATCTAAAATACAGTAAATCTGTCAAATATTATTACAAATTAAAATAACGGTATTTTTAAAATGTAATTTATTCCTGTGCTTGCAAAGCTGGATTTTCTTTTTTTCAGAATTCTTTGAAGAATAGAAATTTCAAAACACCATTTATTGAAATAGAATTTTTTTTTGTAACAAATGTAAATGTCTTTACTGTCATTTTGATTAATTGAATGCATCCTTGCTGAGTTTGAATTTGATGCTGAGTCTTGATGCCGAATATTTTTTATTTATTTATTTTTTTACCAAGCAAAAAAAACATTTGAATTGTAGCGTGTAATACTCTATCTGTCATGAAAGCTGCTACTTAGGAACAGATAGAGGAGGGAGGAACATTTCCGTTAATCACTCAAAGTGGGCATGATTATCTGCTGATGTCATTTTAAAAATGGCCAAGTAAAAGTCAATTAATCTGCCCGGCAGATATCATATATCAGTGTAGAGAATAGGAATAAATGGCTCAGTGCCGTGAATCTGCAGTGAATTTGATTGATAGTCATACTTTCTGTCTAGATCAGTAGTGTAGTGAAATTTAAAATGTCTCTTTGATTTAAACTGAATGCAATTCACTGGCATATGTGTGCACGTTTGTGTGTAAAGCTAGTGTACTATTTGCGAGGGCCTGTAAATTTTTTCCATCCATCCATCCATCCATCCTATAGGGTCATAAGGATGCTGGAGCCTATCCCAGCATCTCAGGCTATAGGCACAGAAACACCTTGAAAAAAATGGCCAGTCCATCACAGCATAAAATTTTTATTTAGTGTAAAATATAAAAGAGAAAGAAAGTAAGACCTGGGACTTATTTCAACACCAACAGTGTTTTTTTTTTTTTTTACCTTTTGAAGCAAGTGTATTATTTCTGGGTTCAGCTACACTCAGACCGTGCTTGGCTGCTCATCATACTGTATGTTCTGTTTTGGACGCTGATGAGATGGTTCGCCCCTAACAGACTGGTAAATTAGCTTACATTACACTACCGACCTTGGCAACCAAGAAAAAACATGAAAGTAGAATAGTCTACCTGAATTTGGTTGACCAAGTTCACCAGTTTTTCTAGTTCATCATTAGCTACACCAGTACCAAATTAGCACTAAGTAACATACAGTAAGATGGTCTTTTTAGTAGAGTATGGACAGAAACCACAGCTGAAGAGATATAGGAACTATCGAGAAAAATAGAAAAGGAGATTTAAAGAAACTTTCCTCTTGTTACCTAACATCTTAAAAAAAAAAAATAAAAAAAAAAATAAAATAAAAAAAAAACCACACACTAAAGGCCCGTTCACACCAAGAACGATAACTATAATGTTTATTGTAAGCTTGCACTGCGGTGTCGTCGTCTGCCACTTTAAATGTCCGGGCTCTTTAAAGCAGGATGGATTCTGATTGGCTGTCAATCATTCATCAGCTGGAAAACAAGTTCTGAAACTATGTCGTTCCTCTATGCTGTTATCGTTATAGTTATGGTGTGGACACTGCTATTTTTTTAAATTTTAGGATGCTTTTTAAAACTATATATTTATCGTCAACATTAGTATCATCATTGGATGTAAAAGTGCCTTAAATCTCACTTTTAATAATAATAATAATGTCCTCCAGCAGATCAGTGACACCCACACGATGACGATGAGGGGCGAAGAATATATAGCAGTCTGCCCTGACTAGCATGATAAAAAGGACTCTCTTGTGCTCAGAATTGGAGGTATCGGGTTTCAGTCACTGATGGGCTAAGCAGTAGCAGCCTCTGCCTGCGGCTCAGGAATCCATCTGAAGTTCGGCAGGCGGGGGGCACAGCTAGACACCAACTCTGGCATCATCGCTCACATTCCAGCCCCAAAATATACCCCTATAGGTGCAGCCATGGAATGCATTGACTCACTCGTCTCTGCAGATCACATGACAAATAAATGAAGAGGGAGAGAAAGAAAAACAGCCTCTCATTAGTTTACTAAGGGCTAAGAGGCTTGAGTTATCTCTCCAGGTCTTTCTTATCTCACTGCTGATCCTCTCCAAGTCACTCTTTTGTTCCTGCTCCATTTGTGAAGAAAGAATCATGCTCTTCTGTCAATTGCCCAGTTTTATTAACGGACACAGTTTTCTTCTCTGACTTCTAACAAGGTTTTATTGCAGCTCTAGCAGGGCATCATTCTCAGGGTTACACACACGTCCCCAAAGCAACTGAAAATTTCTCACTAGGTTCTTTGCTATATCATTGTTCAAATATTTGTGTCCCTTCCCTTCCCTTAGATGATAAAACACCAGGGTTGTACAGCATAATGTTTAGGTCTTATGAGTTTTGATGTTGATGTCGCTCATGCATAACTTACAACTGGAATTCCCCAATCTACAATAATTAAAGGGGTGGTTGATTGCCCCTTTTTACAAGATGTAAAATAAGTCTCTGATGTCCCCAGAGTGTGTATGTGAAGTTTTAGCTCAAAATACCCCACAGATCATTTTTATAGCATGTTAAAATTGTCTTTTTTTACATTACACATTACACACTAACTATAGTTTAAAAAGTGAAATCATAATCAACCACCCCTTTAATGTGTTGCATAACTTGATATATTATCATATAAATACTCCAGTGTGATCCGATGCTGTGGTGCTTGATTTGGCACTTCTGTTTTTAAACCTTTTTAAATTCTTGTCTTTAAGCATACATTGTTAGATAGCAACCTCACACTTGGTTCACGGACACTTCAAAATAAAGTGCAAATGCTCAAAAGTCAGTAAGATTTTTTTGAAATTATTACTTTTATTCAGCCAGAATGCATTAAATTGATCAACAGTGACAGCAAAGACTTGTTACAAAATTTCAAATAAATTATGCTCTTCTGAACTTTCTATTCATCAAAGAATCCTGGAAAAATGTATCACAGTTTCCACAAAAATATTAAGCAGCACAACTGTTTACAACATTGATAATAAGAAGAAATGTTTCTTGAGCAGCTAATCAGCATATTAGAATGATTTCTGAAGGATCATGTGACACAGAAGACTGGAGTAATGATGAAGAAAATTCAACTTTGCCATCACAGGAATAAATTACATTTTAACAAATAAATAAAAATAGAAAAGTTATTTTAAATTGTAATATTTCATAATATTTAGTTTTTACTGTATTTTTGAGCAAATAAATGTAGCCTTTGTGAACTACGCAAGAGACTTCAAAAGCATTTTTAAAAAAACCTAATGTATATACACACATTTTTTCTTTCACCAAACAAATAAATGAATGAATATATTAAACTACTACATTATCATTCTCTAAATCTTGATCACTTTTGTGTGTTTTTCTATTTAGCATGGACCATGTTCATTGCTGCCTGCAGCTACTGTATATTTTTCTATTTTTTCACTAAATGTTCATGCTTCCGTTAAGCACCCATGTTCAATCACGTTTTCTGAATAGCGAGATAGAGAAAGAGAGGTCACATCAGCAGCAGTAAGCCCATGCACTTATTGATTAGAAATCTTTTAAAGAAAGCACAATGTGAGAAAAAAAAAAACCAAGGTGAAGAAATGACAATAAAACAAGTAAAGAATGAGAAACAATATTAAAAAGAGAGAAAGAAAGATGAGGGAAAAAACAAGTATACAGCAGCAGACATAGGCTGACTGCAGTGACTCCTCTTTTGAGAAGTGTTCCTGAAATTCAGGATTAGCCCAGCTTGAGTCCTTCAGCCTGCCAGGCAGACTCACACAGAGTGATGCTCACACATGACATGGGTTTACCACTGACACTCAAAACAACATGCCACACCACATCAGCCTCAATCACTGTTCTCTTCACCCTGCAGAAGCCTACTTTTATCAGCTAGAAGGAAAAAAGAAATCCAAAGAAGAGACATTTTAAAAATACTTCACAGCAAGATAACAGGATTTTCATCTATGCACCCTCATGTCACCTGAAACACATGATTTATTTTTTTCATGGAATCAAATCAAATCACCTTTATTTATATAGCGCTTTTTACAATGCCAATTGTTTCAAAGCAGCTTCACAGTGGTAACAGGAAAATAATGATAATGCAACGGAATTTGATTCGGCTGTACAGCCGCTCTGGTGAAAACGGTGATGTCATCCAGCTCATTTCAATTATCATATAGTGTCAATGCGGGCAGATCAGTAATATAGTTGAAATTTAAGTGTCCCCAACTGAGCAAGCCAAAAGCCAAAGGCGACGGTGGCAAGGAACCAAAACTCCTTCAGGGCCAGAATGGAGAAAAAAACCTTGGGAGAAACCAGGCTCAGTCGGGGTGCCAGTTCTCCTCTGGCCGACGAACAAATAGTGTATGATTATGATTCTGGCAACATTACAGGTCAGAAGTCATATTAGATCAATAGATATTCGTAGGATTATTCGAAAGATTGGAGTTGTCACGCCGGGGACGGGTTTAATGAGGATGTCGTGTCGATGCGGCATTTACAGGGGGGAGTTTAATTGAACGGTCTCTACAGACACTTCAGGGATGCGTTCGTCATGTCCAGGCTAAGGTCCACCATCTGGTCCGGATACGGCCGACTGCAGTAAACCTCGGGATAAACAGAGAGACTAACATTAGCGTAGATGCCATTCTTCTTATGATGTAACGAGTACATCAGATGTTATGGGAAGTGTTCCCGGTTCCGGCTGACCTAGTTAATGCAGCCTAAAACAATCATTTAACTGATTTGAAAATGTTTTATGTGTATGCCATAGTAAAGTGATGTGTTTTTAGTCTAGATTTAAACTGACAGAGTGTGTCTGCTTCCCGAACAATGCTAGGAAGACTGTTCCAGAGTTTAGGTGCTAAATAGGAAAAGGATCGACCGCCTGCAGTTGATTTTGATATTCTAGGTGTTATCAACTGGCCAGAATTTTGAGACCGCAATAGACGTGATGGAGTGTAATGCGTTACGAGCTCTCTCAAGTACTGGGGAACTAAACCATTTAGTGCTTTGTAAGTAATCAGCAAGATTTTAAAATGTATACGATGTTTAATAGGGAGCCAATGCAGTGTTGCCAGAACCGGGCTAATATGGTCATACTTCCTGGTTCTAGTAAGAACTCTAGCTGCTGCGTTTTGGACAAGCTGCAGTTTATTTATTAAGCGAGCAGGGCAACCACCCAGTAGAGCATTACAATAATCTGGCCTTGAGGTCATGAACGCATGAACTAACTGTTCAGCATTTTGCATTGAAAGCATGTGCCGTAATTTAGATATATTTTTAAGATGGTAGAATGCAGTTTTACAGATGCTAGAAACGTGGCTTTCAAATGAGAGATTGGTATCAAAGAGCACACCCAGGTTCCTAACTGACGACGAGGACATGACAGAGCAGCTATCGAGTGTTAGACAGTATTCTAGGTTACTACTTGTGGAGTTTTTTTGTCCAATAATTAAAAATTCAGTTTTTTCTGAATTAAGTTGCAGGAAATTACTAGTCATCCAATTTTTTATATCAGCTATGCATTCCGTTAATCTTGTGAATTGGTAAGTTTCGTCAGGGCATGAAGAAATATAGAGCTGAGTATCGTCAGCATAACAATGAAAATTAACGCCATGCTTTCTAATAATATCTCCCAGCATGTACAGGGTGAAAAGCAACGGTCCTAGCACTGAGTCCTGCGGTACTCCATACTGAACTTGTGTTCGGTGTGACATCTCTTCATTTACTGCTACAAACTGATAACGGTCAGATAAGTATGATTTAAACCATGCCAATGAAATTCCACTAATGCCAACATAATTTTTGAGTCTATTCAAAAGAATGTTGTGGTCGATAGTATCGAATGCAGCGCTAAGATCGAGTAACACTAACAGAGAGATACAACCACGATCGGATGATAAGAGTAAATCATTTGTAATTCTAATGAAAGCAGTCTCAGTACTATGATACGGTCTAAATCCTGACTGGAAATCCTCACAGATACCATTTCTTTCTAAAAAGGAGCATAATTGTGAGGACACTGCCTTTTCTAGTATTTTTGACAGAAAGGGTAGATTTGAGATTGGCCTGTAATTGACTAATTTTGTAGGATCAAGTTGCGTTTTTTTAATAAGTGGTTTAATAATAGCCAACTTAAAATTTTTCGGTACATATCCTAATGTCAAGGATGAATTAATGATATTAAGAAGAGGATCTATGACCTCTAGAAGCATCTCTTTTAGTAGTTTAGTCGGTATGGGGTCGAGCATACATGTTGTTGATTTTGATGATTTAACGAGTTTAGCCAATTCTTCTTCTCCTATAGCAGTGAATGAATGTAATTTTTCCTCAGTGACACTACAATGCACTGTCTGATGTGATACTGTAGTAGACGGCTGCATGGTTATAATTTTTTTCCTAATATTATCAATCTTACAAGTAAAGAAGTTCATAAAGTCATTACTGCTGTGCTGTTTACAAACATCAGAAGGTGAAGCTTTATCTTTGGTTAATTTAGCCACTGTATCAAATAAATACCTAAGGTTGTGTTTGTTTTCTTCTAAGAGAGTCGAGAAATAAGCAGATCTAGCAGTTTTTAGGGCCTTTCTGTATGCAATCATGCTCTCTTTCCACGAACTGCGAAAAACTTCTAGTTTTGTTTTCTTCCAGCTGCGCTCCATTTTTCTGGCTGCTGTTTTAAGGGCCCGGGTGTGCTCGTTGTACCACGGCGTTGGACTATTTTCTTTAATCTTCTTTAAGCGCCGGTGAGCAACTGTGTCTAAAGTGCTGGAAAAGAGAGAGTCAATAGTTTTTTGTTGCAACATCGAGTTCCTCTAGGCTATCTGGGATGCTGAGGAGATGAAACTGATGAGGAAGATTATTTACAAAGCAATCTTTAGTCGCAGCAGTGATAGTCCTGCCATATTTGAAGCGAAGGGACGGCTTTGCAGCCTTTGCTAAATTAAGTGTACATGATACTAGGTAATGATCTGAGATGTCATCGCTCTGCTGCAGAATTTCAATGGTATCAACATGGAACACAAAAGAAGTCATTTAGCTTAATGTCCAAACTGTTCTTCCCACAACATATAATGTACCTGCAGCTGTCAGATTCCAAAATGATGAACTAACTGGCGTAAAATACCAAGAGAGTAGTCTATAGACCCGTGCACTGCTGTATATTAATCTTCTAAAGTCATGTGATACAGTAGCTAACAATTTAATAAATTCCTGATTTCCACCCGTTCAAACAGAACCTACAAACCAGTGCAACACATTCAAAAGAATTAAAAGGAATCTTGCTTGTATTACCAATGTGTTTGATTGATCATATGACCTTAAAAGGCTTGGAATGAAAAGTACAAGTAGTATGAATAACTTTCATGATATTTTTTTCCCAGTTCAATTTTTTATAGTTCACCCAAAAATGAAAATTAATTTACTCAAATAGACATAGTAAAAGTAATCCATATAAATGAAGCAGTTAAATCCAAGTCTCCTGAAGAGACACGAAAATTACTTTTAAAGCGTCTTTTTGTACTTTTGATGCATGAAAGTTTTGCTAGCATGGACTTTCAAAAATTATGAAAGAATTTAATACGTTTCGAAGATGAACGAAAGTCATGGTTTGGAACGACATGAGGGTAAATGATGACAATTTTTATTTTTGAAAGAACAGCCTGGATATTCTGAATAATAACGTAATAGCTCATCTGCTCGTCTGTATATAGTCTAGTATGCATCATTAAAAAGGTGTAAACTGAATTTGATCTTTTAATATCACTGTTTTAGTATATTAAGGCACTTTAAGGATGGGTTGCACCGATTAAGCATCTTAGCCTGACGTCGGTTCACCCTTCGTCTATGCTGCATGATCAGCCCTTTAATTCTAACGGTCTTCCTATGTATTTAATCTGTGTTTAAAATTAAGTGGTGCAACACAACTCGATTTAAAATACAAACCCGATTCCAAAAAAGTTGGGACACTGTACAAATTGTGAATAAAAACAGAATGAAATGATGTGGAAGTTTCAAATTTCGATATTTTATTCAGAATACAACATAGATGACATATCAAATGTTTAAACTGACAAAATTTATAATTTTAAAAGAGAAAAATAAGTTGATTTTAAATTTCATGGCATCAACACATCTCAAAAAAGTTGGGACAAGGCCATGTTTACCACTGTGTGGCATCCCCTCTTCTTTTTATAACAGTCTGCAAACGTCTGGGGACTGAGGAGACAAGTTGCTCAAGTTTAGGAATAGGAATGTTGTCCTATTCTTGTCTAATACAGGCTTCTAGTTGCTCAACTGTCTTAGGTCTTCTTTGTCGCATCTTCCTCTTTATGATGCGCCAAATGTTTTCTATGGGTAAAAGATCTGGACTGCAGGCTGGCCATTTCAGTACCCGGATCCTTCTTCTACGCAGCCATGATGTTGTAATTGATGCAGTATGTGGTCTGGCATTGTCATGTTGGAAAATGCAAGGTCTTCCCTGAAAGAGACGACGTCTGGATGGGAGCATATGTTGTTCTAGAACTTGGATATACCTTTCAGCATTGATGGTGCCTTTCCAGATGTGTAAGCTGCCCATGCCACACGCACTCATGCAACCCCATACCATCAGAGATGCAGGCTTCTGAACTGAGCGCTGATAACAACTTGGGTTGTCCTTGTCCTCTTTAGTCTGGATGACATGGCGTCCCAGTTTTCCAAAAAGAACTTCAAATTTTGATTCGTCTGACCACAGAACAGTTTTCCACTTTGCCACAGTCCATTTTAAATGAGCCTTGGCCCAGAGAAAACGCCTGCGCTTCTGGATCATGTTTAGATATGGCTTCTTTTTTGACCTATAGAGTTTTTACCGGCGAATGGCACGGTGGATTGTGTTCACGACAATGTTTTCTGGAAGTATTCCTGAGCCCATGTTGTGATTTCCATTACAGTAGCATTCCTGTATGTGATGCAGTGCCGTCTAAGGGCCCGAAGATCACGGGCATCCAGTATGGTTTTCCGGCCTTGACGCTTACGGACAGAGATTGTTCCAGATTCTCTGAATCTTTGGATGATATTATGCACTGTAGATGATGATAACTTCAAACTCTTTGCAATTTTTCTCTGAGAAACTCCTTTCTGATATTGCGCCACTATTTTTCGCCGCAGCATTGGGGGAATTGGTGATCCTCTGTCCATCTTGACTTCTGAGAGACACTGCCACTCTGAGAGGCTCTTTTTATACCCAATCATGTTGCCAATTGACCTAATAAGTTGCAAATTGGTCCTCCAGCTGTTCCTTATATGTACATTTAACTTTTCCGGCCTCTTATTGCTACCTGTCCCAACTTTTTGGAATGTGTAGCTCTCATGAAATCCAAAATGAGCCAATATTTGGCATGAAATTTCAAAATGTCTCACTTTCAACATTTGATATGTTATCTATATTCTATTGTGAATAAAATATAAGTTTATGAGATTTGTAAATTATTGCATTCCTTTTTTATTCACAATTTGTACAGTGTCCCAACTTTTTTGGAATCGGGTTTGTAAAACCCAGATCAACAAATCCTTGATTAGTGTTAAACTTTGCTTAATTATTGGTGCAACCCACCCTATAAGTGTTTTTCACGTTAAGCGTTTTAGAATGTTCCGCTGTTTTTAGTGATTGAAATACTGCAGCAGGTGCTGTGTATGGATCACACGTGCCCAAAACTTGCATCTGGTTCAGATATTTTTGTTTTTAAGACGGAGTTCTGTTAAGATGGCTGTTTTGCCCTCCAGGGCTCCGCGACAGTCACGTGACTGAAAACTATGAATAGTTCATGTAGATTATATCATTTCACTTTCAAACATGAATCCTTACCATATTAGGGGATGGTTTAAAATAATGACTTTAAATGGTAAATGGTATTTTTGTACACCTGAATTTAGACTTAGGACAGGAAGAGCAAATACTCAACAACTGGTCTTATTCCTGTGAAAGAGGACACAATCAAGCCTTATATATTTCAGCATCAATACTCCTCCTGTACAATGTGGCCTGGTAAGATCATCAGCTGCAAAGAAAAATGTATCTTGCACTGGATCATGTGATTATAGCTAAATGCCAATTTTTAAGTCCTCTCTGACCTTGGTGAAATATCACACCAATCACGCAGTGAATTAAAGCGTGCACAGACCATGAACAGCCCAGTTTCATTAGCAAAGGATAATTCCTCTCTAAATAGTCATTCGCCTCTCACTCAAAATATCATTGGTTTAGCATGACCTATACTGTAGCTGTGAATTAAACAATGTCCAGGGGCCCCGGTGCCGCCTCCTTATCAGCACCCTCCGTCATCTCTTTACAGAGCCTTCTGCTAGTAAACAGGACATCTGTATAGCCTCACCTGCTCAATTCAAATACCAAACCCTTTTCCTCTCCTCATTTCTGCATCTCTTCCCAGGGTTTTGGTGTGACAGCCTTTTGCACACTGCAGGTCTTGTTTTGACTTCCTGTGACAAAGCACTGAAACATGCTGTCAGAGTGACGGCTGCTTTCAGCCCCTTTCTTTTGTCAAGATTTACAGAAAGAACTCTTAAATTGAGGCTACAGAAGGGGGGGGGGGGGTTAAAGAAAAAGTCATTCTTTGCAGGGTGACCTTAAAACCTATCATCGTGTTCATCATCACGGTCATCATCACTGCTCTGTAACTGGAGTGGGTTGTTTTTACAGTCACAGCTTTAATATTGGACCAACTGCTTGATATGTGAGGAATTTTTCAATTAAAGTTCTTATCGCTAAATCAGTGCTCAAGAAGAACATTAAATCCTTGAGTGAGGGACGTTTAATTCTATACGTTTTTTTTTAATGAATACTCACAGGCATATATCACGAGCAAAAAATATATTATGCGTTCATTCACTCCTGTTTGAACTTCATAATTAGCCTGTGGCTGCAATGGTGTTGCCTTCATCTTCCCATGAGGACGTGGCCATACTAAGAGTATTTCTCTTCCTCTCTCTGAGAAAGCACTTTTATTTGTGGACTGTATTCTCTCATAACCTGGAGGTCGGTTCACAAAGGATCACACAACTGAAATATTTATGTTTAAATTAAACCTTTGCTTAGTATGGAAGTCTCCAGTTTCCAGTAAAAAAAATCTAAAAAGTAATTATGAGATAAATATTAAAATAAAAAAGAAAAGTCAGAATGTGAGATATAAATGTCATACTGTAAAATATAAAGATATGTTCAAAAGTTTTGGGTTAGTAGTTTTTTTTATATAAAACTTTTATGCAGTAATGACAGTGACAGTAAAGACATTTATAATATTACAATAGATTTCTATTTCAAATAAATGCTGTTCTTTTGAACTTTCTGTTCACCAAAGAATCCTGAAAAATAGGTTTCACAGTTTCCACAAAAATATTAAGCAGCACAGACATTTTCAACAATGATCTTGAGGACTAAATCATCATATTAGAATGATTTCTTAAGGATCATGTTACGCTGAAGACGGGAGTAATGGCTGCTGCAAACGCAGCTTTGCTGAATAATAATATTATACAATATTTCTGTTTTTACTGTATCTTTGACCAAATAAATGCAGCCTTGCTATAGGCAAAGCATAAAAGTCTTAAATTAAAATAAAAATCTTAATTAACTTTTGAATGGTAATCACAACTGAAAGATACACTGTTATACACAATTATAATAAATTAAAACGCAATTATGGTAAATCGTGTCAACATTTTGTGGAAACAGGCCTGCACAGTTTACACACAACTGAAAACAAGTAACTGAAATTATTCGTTGTACGGTGTATTTTAAACCTCAAATACAACATTAACCTTTCAACATTTACAAAATCTCATCATGTTTTTTTTTTCTTTTTTTTTTTTGAGATGTTGATGTATTAATTATATTGTGAATTTATATTCCTTTCCTCTTGGATTACATTAGGCTTTTAGGACAGCAGCAGTATACCTCAACAGATCGGAGGACACTCTCTGCCCACAGTGGATTATTACTCCGAAGAGCAATGATTTGTAAGTAACACAAAGCTGTTTGTTTACAATGATATATAACATACAAGGACAAAATGCATTTGATTCACACATCCTGCTTTATATTAGCCTATCCCTACGATGGCCGAGAGAGCTCAAGAAAACCGAAGAAAACACATGCAAATAGAAAAAACACCAGCAAAGTAAGAAAACATCTTCATCAGTTTGACAACACGTGCTGCAAATGCTCACAATGCAACCAATACAGAAATGCGCTGTGAATAGCACAGACCACAACAGAAATATTTCAAGGGGACCCCAACAAGTGACGAACCTGGCTGGGACATTCTTATTGTCTACTCGTCAGTGGTGTTGTCGATGTCCTGAAAGGTGAGTTTTTTGTTTATTTTAACATCCTGATCATATATACGTTGTGAGTATTTGCAGCGCGTTTCTGTATTTGGTTGCGTTGTGAGTATTT